>CAUYQG010039367.1:0-17088 GCA_963574415.1 Tarsius wallacei | reverse complement strand
TTTTCCCCCCTTTACAAAAAAAGGTAATCATCAACACGCAATCCGTGGTAGTTGGCCCCAACGGCTGGAATTATTCGTCCCAAAAAAAAAAAAAAAAAAAAAAGCTTTCTAAACAGTGATTGCATTTTGGGGTTAATAAACATCCAAAAGTGGGTTAAAGTCTCTGATATTATTGCAAGCATTCAATTTGTCATATTTTTAATGCTTCAATGTCTCCACACCTTCTCCCCACTTCTGGTTTTAGATGAGTTTCTAGGGTTCTACCTTCATTCCTTGAACAAGCAACCTAAACTCATTTTACTCATCTTGAATACTTATCTCATTATTTCACAGGGGCAACTAACCAAGGAAATATAACTCTCAATAGCATTTTTCACATAAGAATATACATAAACAATATGTTCTCAATCTTCACTATTTCTGAAACTGCTATAGTTTCCTATATATCTGTCCAAAACAATTGTACCGAATAATTCAAGTGCTACCAAAGCCTTGTAAAGTCTGCACATCATCATCTAGAGACATAGTTTACTGCTATTCATCCTCTCTAGTGATATAATTTTTCCTAATACCAAATAACAGGAAGCCAGTGGCGTAGGGGTCAGTTTATATCTATGGAGAGCATTCCATGGCACAACAGCTCTGCTCTATTACTTCTGCTAAATCAGGCACTTTGTATAATCGTTATATATAAATGTGATCATTATATATCAGTTTAGAACTAGTGTATACAAAGAAAAGATACATATATATTGTTACCACTTTCACTGAAATAATGTTTTGTAACTATGGCCCAGTATCTTTCTTTCATCAAATTAAATTTTAAAAATCACTTAATATTTTTTTCTTTTTTATTTCCATTGAATTAAAAACATAGTTAAAAGTCTTAAATGTTCCATGTTAAAATTATAAAACTAAAGGTAAAACTTACTTTAAATATACAATATTCTTCCTGAGTATGTCTGTGTGTGCACACATGTTGAGGACGTGGATTGAGAGAATGAAGCAGAATAATAAAATATAAATAAATGTTCTGCTCTCCCTCTTTATAACAAGAAGGTGGAAAAAAACACGCTCAAGAAAGAAAAGAAAGGCATTCAGAGGAAGATCATTCATCTCAAATTGTATTTCTAAAATTTTAAGTTCATATAAGGAGTTGATACACGATCCCGAATGAATAGGGCACGGTGGTTAAGTTTCAGGAAAGCTGGAATATAAAATCAATCAAAGCAAATAAATATTTAAGAATTTGCCTTAAACACAGGGAAAGTGGTAAAGTTGTGGAGGCTAATGTTCTGTTTCCTCACAAAGCTTCCAGATGGTATCCTAAGACATCTCAGCTAAATGACTGTAGAGGTCAAATACCAAGCACAGGTTTGTTCACCATTGGCAAAACCCTCTGTTCCTCTGTACCTAAGCAAGATGTGGCACTGTAGACAAGCTGTCCCTCATGTAGTCAAGTTCACTTGACTGTTAAGCTTATCAGCTGTGACTAGACTGGACTAATAACTAGGACATTCTTTTATAATATTTTAGACGCTATCAGGCCCCTGGGAATGGAAGTGAGAAGAATGCAAAATTTTACTGAGATAAATTTCTCAACAGTCAAATTGTTGTGTATATTAGTTGCTGTAGGAACAGAGTTATATATGGGTCATTACAATCTAAGTTGTGGAATTAAAATGCATACATGTTTCAATATCATCTTGAAATTATGAATTAGGAACACAATGATGACAACTTAAATGTCATCGTCTCAAGAAGAGCAAATGACAGCATGGAAAATAATGGAAGTAAATAGAAAGGAGAGATTCCGTAGCTACTTGGCATAAATTTATGATTCCTTCAATTCAGAAAATATAATACACTGGCAAAAATGGCACTGTTGTATATTTATATGATTTAGTATTCATAATGTTCTTTTGAATAT
Source organism: Tarsius wallacei (assembly GCA_963574415.1). Lineage (NCBI taxonomy): Eukaryota > Metazoa > Chordata > Mammalia > Primates > Tarsiidae > Tarsius > Tarsius wallacei. The sequence goes on along the minus strand of CAUYQG010039367.1, from coordinate 15,158 downwards.
ATGTTTTGTTACATGTAGGCATAGGCATATAATGAAAATAATATTCTGCAAATGTGAATTGTATGTTTACCTTTTTTATCAAAATAAGTTAAAGTATGGATATAATGTTTTCCTCTGTTACATGGAGTAAAAACCCTGGTCTACTGATTCACAATTTTAGGGCTAATTTACACTATGTCATGCTCACTATGCTGGTTAGAAGGTAAATTATGAAGAGTTCTTGGGAAAAGCATGTCACATCAGTTTATCTCATGAAATTGTTATCCTCAGAGGGTGAGTCCTGGATTTTTAATGTGAACATATATGTTGTGGCAAAGAATATATAAATGTACTAGCATATCATGGGCTCTTGTGAAGTAATAGACAAAATATCACATTTGTAATTCATTTAAGTCAAATATAAAGCTGCATCAGAAAAGTGGAGTTAGAGTATGGAAATTAGGATAATCACTAAATCCAGTGTAGAATCAAAATTGTCATATAACTCATTAGGGGATGGTTTATTTATATTTTTCAATTGATCTAGTAGTAAATATTTTCCTGCATATTTCCTCAAATGCAAACATCAAGCAAGTTTTATGACAAAATATTTTTGGTTATGATTTCAAAACTGTACTTTTCTGTAATAAGCCTGGGTAAATAAGAAAGATTTTTGTAATATGAATTATTTTTGTTATGCAGCAAACACTAAACTTTTTTAAAGGATTACAACATATCTCCAAGATACATGAAAAGAATATTTACCTTGAATTAACCTTATCTAGAAATGGCTTTGTGTTTATGTGGAGATAAATATTGTTCACTTATCTATATAGATTAGATGTGATAAATCACATTCTAGTAAAAATGTTTGGAATCAAAGGTTAATGGAAGACTTTTTTTTTAAAAAAAAAGATAGGTCTTATTTTAAAATGGTACCAGGGAAGTGAAAAATTAGTTAGGTTTACTGAAAAGACACATTTGGCTTCAAATGATAGAAAAACATTTAGAATATATTTAATCACATTTATTTCCTTAAAATACCTCTTCTGTAGCTTTACAAAATAACAACAAACTACTTGGTTATCTCTCTATAGTTTACAAATATTATATAACTGTGTGTGTATGCCTCACTGATAAGCTTTTTAACTCATATTTTTATTGTTATATGTATGTGTGCCTGTGTCTAATTGACACAGCTGACAATTTTTCATTGCCTTTCTGTTTTTAAAGTCTTCAACACAATTTTTACATTCAGAATGTTTCTTCTTTTTTAAAAACATAGCATAGATTTAAAGATGCACTATTAACCAAGTATATTCATTATATTTATTTAGCACACTAGTAATAAACATTTAGGTTACAAAGAAAATACACATTCCTGCTTTTGATGTGCTCCCATTTTAGAGTTTTCCTCATAAAGGTTAGCAGATTGGCTCCAACCCAGATTACTGCTTGCTCAGACCACCCACACGCAGCTCACTCAGTTCTATTTAGCAATTAGCCAATAACTCCCAAATGAGTGTGTATGTTCCATGACATCAGAAGATTGTACTTTAAATTTGTGTATCTTACTAAATTCAACTGAAAACCATGTGGTGATGCAATAATTGTCAAATGATGTATATCACAAATATCTTTATCTTTTGGTGTCACCAAGTAGTTTAAGCTGAATCAACTAGCTTTCCCTTAATTATTATTATCTTTGAAAGTGTCTAAAAATAATGTAGTCCGTACCTGAAGTTTTTACTACTACTACTACTACTACTACTAATAATAATAATAATAATAAAAAGATGCTTTCCAGGTTCTCAAAATTAAAAATTGACACACACACATTTATACATTTTATCTTTAAATCAGTTTTTCCTCCTGTCTTTATAAACATTTCTTTATATTCCTAATATCTAGGATTTGCCCCAAAATGGAAGTTCTGAATTTGAAAACATGGTGGCTCTTCTTTTCCAATTATAACAGGCTTAGGGAGAACATTTGTAATGTATATGAAATAAGTGGGTGTTTGATTAGAGGATAAACTAATTAAGAAAAAATAGTTAATGTTCTCATGTATATGAGTAGTCTACAATTTTTAAAATATGGACACTCATAAAGATAGGTAATAATCTATCTGATGGCTCTAAGGCAGTGTTAACAATGTATTCATAGAAGATAAGATATCAAGTTTAGGTTTGTATATTAGCAGGTGAGTTGTGATAAATTATACTTAAAAATGTCAATGTATAGAGAGTGAAGATCTATTTAGATTTGTGAGAATGAGGATACACAGTGTTTGTCATATTTACATACCGTATAAAAATGAATCATTGGTTTAATTCAAATACTCAGATTATTGTTACATTTATTATTTCAAAAATTTATTTACATTTCTGATTTGTCTGTTTATTTGAAAACATATCTATTGTCTGCTTCAAAATTCCAAAATTAAATAAAGTCAATGAAAACAAGTACAGAAAACTATCTACACTTATCTTGTAGATATTCTGATAATTATTAATTCTTATCCTAAATACTTATATTTTTATACATTGTATTGTTATACTTTATTATTTTTTATTACTTGTACCTCACTTAATTTTTATTTTTTTAAGTTGAGGATTTTAAAAATATATGTTTTGGTTTGTGACTGTTGTCTGAAGTTCTGTAATAAAAATTTATTAATTTTAATTCAGCAAGTAAATAAATATACACTTTTATTAGTTAAAATTCAGTAACATACTAAAGAGTGCCCGGAAAAGTTCTTCTATCAAGCATCACAAAGAATGGAAGATACTCTAAAACCTTTTGTAATAGCAAAGGAGAACTTTGGTGATGGTATCTTCTGGTAGATTGTTTTGGATCCATTACCCCAATTTTTACAAAATGAGGCAGATTCATGGAAAGGGTAACTCATACATATTAAGAGCATCAGGCATTGTGCTAGAAATTTTCACTTATATGGACTCTAAATCCTCACAATAACATGCAAAATATCTATGATTACAATTATGCCATTCTTAAAACCTTGGGCATAGAGACCATATTTTATTAGCTTTATATTCTCACTTTCTGGATTTAATGTATCAATTAATCACTCAATGTGTATGTATACAAACACACATGATGGAAAGATCAGAATATTGACTCACAAAATATTTGATTTTGTCAAATATCATCTGAGATGATTGCATATAAATGCAAATTTTTCTAACCCTAAAATCCAAACAAACCTTCCTATATTGCATTCATAAAGCTAGCTTTTAAGGTACGACTATCTTATTCTGTGTTCACATATACTTATCTAGAATTGTGCTTTTGATTATGAGTTAGGTTGTGTTTAATATATTTTTCTTTCTTTATTTTATTTTATTTTTATTTTTTAATTTTTCCTTAATATATTTTTCTAATACGTGACATCTACCAGCTACTTGATAAAAGATTGTTGTTATAATCCTCTGATGACTCATGTCATCAAAGAAACACCCAGTATCTAGACGAACTAAAGTTATACACTTTATAAAATTAAATAATTTCTCCTTGCCATTTATTCTACTCCTTATTCCATCATTCAAAGGAAACATAATATTCCCACACTTGCACAGCTTAAATAAAGTGACATTATTAGAAAATTAATATGAACATTTAAAATACACTAATATATAGTCCATTTTGAAAACTCATTACTTTTATTAAAAGAGAAGTAATATTACATTCTTACCTTAGAAAATTGTGCATTTATCCATTTTGTGAATGTTTTCTTTTGAACATCTTCTCTTTCATCTAAAATATAAAATAAAAGTTAGGAAGCAATTTAAAAAATAATTCATATTTTTCAACCAAAATAATTTTCAATTACCATGTGTTAGCATTATTTTATACTTAGTATCAAATTCATTGATAAGTAAAAATGAAACATAAGTAATGTTGGTATTAGGCATTTAAACTGAAATTAATACCTGAAAAATAATTAATATTGTCAAGCCTATAGTCATTTAAATACTGTTTGATGACATTATAAAAAATAGTCTTGTCTGAATAAACAGACTAGAATCTTTTATAACATCAGCCCCCAATCTTTTTGGCATCAGGAACCAGTTTCATGAAATACAATTTTTCCGTGGATGGGAGTGGGGGATGTTTTCGTTATGACTCATGTGCGTAATATTTATTGTGCAGATCAGCAGAGGCATTAGATTCTCATGAGTGTGCAACCTAGATCTTTCACAATATGGTTTGCACTACTGTCAAAATCCAATGGCACTGCTGATCTGACAAGAGGCAGAACTCAGGCTGTAATGCCAGCAGTGGGGAGCAGCTAGAAATACAGATGAAGTTTGCCCGCTCACCTCCTGCAATGTGGACAGGGGGAAGGGGTGCTGGGGACCCCTCTAGCATAATTAATCATGGATTAATACTCTAGTATAATTAAAAGAAACCAATAGCTGTCATTTCTTTTAGGAAACTATTCCTGACCCTTTCTCCATACCAACCTCTTCCATCCATGCAGACATGATTATTCTTTTATGTAATACCTACATACTATAACATGAGCTTGTTCCCTTTATAGTAGAGGTTTCCTGATAATTAGGAGCATAGTTTAATTATCTTTGCTTTCCAGAACTAAGCACATTATCTGCACAAATTAAGAGCTAAGAAAATATGTTTGACAAATATGTGAATGCTTTAAGGGAAGGGGATTCTACAACTCTAAAATTTCCAATACCTCTTTTCATGTAAAAGTCAAACATTTCAAATAAAAATGCAAATTATACTCTTCATGGCTTACACATAAATACTCAAAGGAAAATTTTCCAAGGACTTATGCCAAGGAATTAGGGGGAAATTCTTAAGAAACAGCATCACAAAACTCATGCTTCTGAAAATTGTCTTTTTTTCCTAACCTGGAAATTAGTATTGAGGCAAATGGACAGAAAAATCATCAATCTTGATTTACTAAAGTGTATTTCCAAGGCAAAGTGTTTCTTTGTATTACTGTAAATGTAATCATATGAGTTAACATTCAATGAATGCAAGCATCTAAGAGATATTTGAAATTGATGGATTTCATATTTTACTTACTTGGGTCAAAAGAACCGTTATTGAAATGCCCTGACAAGTAACCTTATTTGCTCTAAATCTCCATTGCTTCTTAAAAACTGAGGTTATATAGTAAAGAAATACTTTTTCACAACAAATACATGTATGCACAACGAATATCTCTTTATCTTTAAATCACAGTAATAATTTATACATAGTTGTGTTTAGCCAATATGAGAAATAACAGTGGATAAATGATCAATTCCAAACTGTTGTCTTAGATAAGAAATTTTTACTTAGCACAACAAATTACATTTTTCTTATTTAATTGTGGCATTATCACCAGCCACTATGTATATGGCCAATATCAGCATTACCAATGTAGTGTAAGTCATAGTTACAATATGGAAATATTTTCTTTGTTGACAAATGTGAATAAATAAAAATAGATAATAATACACTTCGAACCTAATTTAGCATTTCTGAATCTTTTCTAAACAATTTATTTACTTATGATAGAGTCTGGGGTACAGGGGTACAAGTGAGGATTTACTACATAAGTAGCCTGCATGCGGTGAAGTTTGGGCTTCTATATGGCCCTCGCGCCGCCTGGTAATAGACCAGATACCCTTTATGTTGTCACGTGTCCCCATCCTCCTCCTTTTCTTCTTCCTTAGTAGTTCCCAGTGACTGCCGATCCCACCCTTTACTTCCATAAATTTAATACAACTCTTTTGAAAATAATAATAATTTAAAAAACATTTTAAATGGTCAAAATTTTACCGTCTTCACTGACGTACTGTAGGAAGACTGGTCTATACATCAATTGATCAGTGGAATAAACCTATATTCCAAAAAGTAAATGACTTTCCACTTATTTTTCCTACATGTGTATGCTTATTCTCTCTGTCAGAAAGTAAAGAGTAAATGAATCATTTGAAAGCATGCATTCAGATTTCTTTGAAGCATACCCAAAGACCTCCACCAAAAGCTCAATAGGAGGTAATTTGAAGATATTTTATTTAGAGGTTTTTGAATGAAAAATGGGTAGTAAAACAATATTCTTTTCAGTTCTATGTACAAAGAGCAAATTTTAGGTAGGCCTTGAAGCGGCATGGAAACCTTGACATTATGTGTAAAATATTATGTATCTACTGTGTATACAGCACTAAATGTGAGCTTCAACATATAAATATCTTCAGAAGTTTTCCTTTCTTATCTCTAAGCCCTTAATTCAAGAAAATATGTCTTCAGTGAATTATCTACTAATGCTTTATTTTGGTATGGTAAAATGTATCTTATTTAACATAACTATTAACATAACCAATTTCATTATTATTATTATTATAAAATATAGAACAATGATGAGTACCTTATTGTTTGTAAGGTTGATTTACTTATGTCATCTCATTTAATTGATATGTAATATACTATTTTATACATTAAAAATATAAGCTGAGAAGGAATAAAGTTAGTGAGTGGCAGAATTAACTTGACGTAGAATCAAATTCCCTGGCTTTTCACATTGACCAGATATCTCTTGTTACATTATAATTGCTTAATTAATAATAAACAATGCTATAATATCATCAGTCACAGAAGCTGAATATATTAAAACAAATGCCAAAACAACCATGTATTCAGAGTCTCTATTTTAAACAACTCAAGAGGTTCCATGTATGTTGTAACCTATGTGGATGGCATCCTGGAATTTTATAATGTGCTACCTGCCTGTGTAAATTGATCAAGAATTAAATATTGAAACTTCCTTATGGTACTGGATGACTTAGTTGCGAATATTTTGAAAAATGCTTTTACATTTACTGAATAATATTTAGTGTTTCAATGTTTGTCATACATAATATTACAGAAATATTTTGTCATCCAAAAATCAATCAAAATTTTCATGTCAATCTTCCATGCATATATATTTTACGTAACCACAATGCTATTCTTTCTTTTCCCTTGTATTAACATAAATATATCTGGACTGATTTTTTCCTTTTGTTTTCTATCAGAGATTACATTGTAATGAACGTTTTCATGCATTCTCGTTCAGTTTCTGGTTTATAATTGCTGTAAGATTAAACTATTGAGCCAACATTATGGAATCCTTTATGATTTTTGCCGAATATATTCATAGTGCTATCCCAGTGACCATACTCATTTTTCCTGGTACCCAAAAGAATGAGGTTGAGTTTCTGCATTATAACCTCAGAGGCAGTTATGCTATTGATAAAAGTTTGTGGCTTTAAACTTTTAAGGAATTGTTGTTTTATTAGATGTAAGGAGATACTTGATGTTTGCTTTAATTTAAATTAATCTGATTACCAATGAAGTAGAATGTGTTTAATGCATTTATTTATTCTGCATGTTCCTACTTTTGTCAAAATACTTGCTTAGATCTTCTGCTCATGTATTTCTTGATATTTTTAAATTAATTGGCATGGGATAATTATATAACAGTAGTTCCTAAACATTTCAAGTCATGGGCTCCATTTGCTTATCTGATTGAAATAATGAATCTTCTCTACAGAAAAATGCATGCACATACATATTTGCATATAATTTCATAGAGGTCATAGATCTCTTTGCAGAAGATTCTTATTACCATAAAATCCAAAGTAAAGCTCACTATCGTAAATTAAGCTACTTATATTTTTCAGGTGCTCATTTTTTTAAAAAAATTCATTTTATTTTTATTATGCTAAAATTTTATACTGTATAATATTCAAATATATACTTTTCTGTTGCTACTTCTCACATTGCTTAAAAGTTGATTATTTTAAATATAATCAGTTGTATATCCATAGTTAATCTAAAGTTGCTATTTACACATCTCATACATATACAAATTGTTCTAGAAACTGTTTTAATGCTTTAACAGGATGTATATTGCTGAAGACACATAGTCTATAGTAAAACATATTAATGTGAAATCAGCAACAAAGCAAATGAGAAAAGAATAAAGTTAAATCTGTTTTATTAAGAAGTGATTATATGCTCCTTGTTTAGTCATTTCAAGTAGCTAATATTCTATTTCATTTCCTCTAGGGTTTGTTTATAACTGATTTTATTTTACTAATAAAAATATGCATGGGCATATTAATACGACAGGCAAAGAAGAACATTTCTCTTAGAAAAATTTACTTGAAAACTGTTCCCTGGAGATGTCAAGAAGTGAAGAACTACTACTTCATAAATTGCAAAAAGTGACCAACATTTTATTTTATTCTCTCTATGGGGAAAACCTATATAAAATTAGCTTTCAACTATGACATAAAAATTGAATTTCCTCTCACAATTCTTTAACCCCTTCTAATAAAGTTATTCTTATTCCGTATATCTGGCCCTTCATATTTTTTAAGACTAGTTAAATGACCTTTTACCCTGTTATTAACTTTTATATTCCTGGGGCTCTCAGGAATATAAATGTGGGATATATTAAATTGTAATTTTCATGATTCACAAGAGCAAGTTACTGCAGAAAAATGATATTGGGCAAACTGAGAGGACATTAAATCAGGGGAACTTGTCTCCAATCCCAGTGCAGAACATATTAGAATCATGCCCTTAAAATTGCCAGGCCTTGGTCTCTTTATCTGTGAAATTAGAATATTAATTGCTTTTAAACTCATGGAGCCATGGTTAGGATATAATGAAATCATTTATTTATGTAATAATTTATAGAATAATTATTTATAGAATTCTTACTATATGCTAGTCATTTTGCTAGTTACTGAGAATATAAACAAGATTCAGTCTTTGGCAAAGTTCTCAGCCTATTAGAAAATATCACATCAGATAAATATGAAACATTTTGTATAAATGAGAATACATATATTCAAAAGGGATTACAGGAATATAGAAAGAGGGATATGTAGCCACTTTAGAGTTAGGGAAGATATCTTAAAGAAGATGATGAGTAGGCTGAATCTATAAGAAAAAATGGTGAGAAGAAAAAGATGAATCTCATTGAGCAGACAGCAAGGAGAAAGGCAGGATGATGAGAAAATAAAAGTGCATGCCCTTTGTGTGATTCCTTTTTGTTGTACTCTAGAATAGGATCAAGGGAGTGGCATGGAATGTAATTGCAAGGAGAGTTGAGGGCAAGATGCTGGAGAGTCTCCATGATATGATCCCTTCTCCACTATAGATAACACAACATAAGTGAAAGCATATAAAAACTGGGAAAAAAAGCAGTTTTATGAGTAGCAAGAATTATCCTTATTACACAGAGCAGTTAGCCATAATCTGTGCCTGAAAAACATTTTTTAAATGATACTTACTTGGGTGTTGGTTAATATGCTAGTTGAAGATTCTCATCACTCAAGTAGAAAGGAATATTGAAGTTGAAAACAGTATGGAAATATACATAGTGAAGAAATACAAAGGATTATGAGTGTAATTTCACTTAAAGAAAAGACAAGGAAGTAATATGGTAGAGCAATTAGGGGCCAGTCTATGCTCTGCTTCCACCAAAAGTGAGAAAAAGGAAATGGAAAATATGGAAGATTAGTGGCAAACATTAGATATGCTTATATGGTATTTTGGAACATTACGAAGGAAGGTTCCAAATTCAGGACATATTTAGAAAATGGATTTACCGTGTTATTAATGTTACAAAATGGCAGTGCAGAGTGGAGGAAGTTAGAATGGAAAATGCTTTCCACTAAATGTGAGCAATAGCCTTTGGTAATGGGATTTTAGGTTTTTAGGGACTAAGGTGACAGTGGTTAGATTATAAAGAAAAGGTCTAAAATAACTAAATTTCCACAGAAAAACTGTTAGTGTCAAAGAAGTTTCCTTATTTCTCATTTACTCTATAAACAATACAATGCAGTTTTCACTGCTCATCATCCTATAACTGTTGTTCTTACTAACATTATCTATATCCTTCTCATTTCTAATAGTGACTGTTTGAATTAGAACTATAATCCCAGCACTTAGCATAGAATGTGTTAAATAGTAGTGCTCAATAAAGGTGTTTTAAGTTAATAAAGACCAGATTTGCTTTTTAGCCCTCTTCTCATTTTTCTTCTCTTCAGATATTAATTCTATTAACCTGGGGTAGGCAGCATAATGTTCCCCCTAAAGATGTCCATGTTCTAATTCCTAACATCTGTGAATAAATTACATTATATGGCAAAGTAGAGTTACTGCAGATGGAATTAGACTTGCTAATCAGCTAACTTTTGATAGGGAGCTTATCCTGGATTATTTGGTGGCCAGAATGTAATCACAAGGGTCCTTAACAGGGGAGAAAAGGATGGCATAAGAGGGAGCTTAGAAAGATAGCAGTATGAGAAGGACTCAGTCCAAGGTTGCTGGGTTTGAAGACATAGGAAGAAGGCCATGAGTCAAATAATGTAGGAAGTCTTTAGAAAGTGAATAAGACAAAGAAACAGATTTTCCCCTGAAGTCTCCAAAAACCACAAAACCCTGTGAGCACCTTGATTTTAGCTCAGTGAGGACTATTTTGCATCTCTGACCTGAAGAACTGTCCAATAATAAACTCACATAGTTTTAAATTTGTGATATTTTTATAATAGCAATAGGAAACTATTATAGAATACTTTATCTTTAAGGCTATTAGGTCCAGTGACAACACTGATACCTATTTGGTGGTAGAAATACAACAATGAGAAAAATCATGTTTCCATTCTTTTGTCCTTCTAGTTTAGTGAAAGAAGTAAACACAGAAAAGGATACTTAGAAACAAACTAACAGATAATTTTCCTGATAAAGAAAATACATTTGGGAGGCCAAGGAGAGAGGATTGCCTGAGCCCAGGGGTTCGAAACCAATCTGAGCAACTTGGTGAGACCTCGTCTCTACAATAAATCAAAAAATTAGCCGGTTGTAGTGGTGTGCACCTTTAGTTCCAGCTACTTGGAAGGCTGAGGTAGAAGGATTGCCTGAGTCCAGCAGTTCAAGGCTGTGGTGGCTGTGAGTGTGCCACTGTATTCCAGCTTAGGCGACAGAGTGAGACACCGACTCATTAAAAAAAAGGAAAGAAAGAACGAAATCATGAATTTCACAGCAACCTGGATGGAACTAGAGTCCATAATACTGAGTGACCTCTCACAGAAACAAAAAATTAAGTATCACATATTCTCACTCATATAGTAGACCTTGATCATCCAACGTACTACCACAAGAAAATGACTGACAGTGGTGGGAAACTATGGGGGGTGGGGGCGATGGGATTAATGGTGATAAATATCTTTCTGGGGATGGGGAGACACCTCTTATCATCAAAGGTGCCTGAACGAAGCAATTTTGTATGCCTAACCCCTAACTGTACCCCATAATACCATAATAAAAAAAATTAAAAAAAAAAGAAAAAAAAAAAGGAAAGAAAAGAAAAAGAAAATACAGGGTTCTATCATTGGCATACATTAAGAGAACTAATTTGAAAATTCCAATGCTTCCTTGATGAAGTGACATCTCGGCTGTTCTGAAAGTTAATTAAGAGAAGAGAGGCAAACAGGGAAGAAAAAGAAAACTCCAGACAATAAAAAGAGCAGGTAAAACTGTCAGGGTGTGAGAGAAAGTGCATGGTCCTTTCCAGGACCTATAGAAGGAGGAAGGGGAAAAAGTGGCAGGGATGACTTTAGAAAACAGTGCAATTATTATCAACCATCTTACAAAGAGCCTGAAAATTTAGCCAAAGGACAGCTAGAAACCAATGTAGAATGCTAAGTAGGGAATGGAAATATTAGGTTTGTATTTTATAAATAAATTTCAAAGTATGGAGAATATTTGGGGAGAGATAAGACTGGAAACGGAAGACAAATTAGCTGATTCTAGCTATAATTATGTGAGAAGTGATGATGGTCTGTACTAATGAATTGCACTGGGATGAAGAGAAGTAATTGTATGTAGTATATATTTAATAGGCATTATTGATGATTAACTATATGTGAAGGAGGGAAACTGGGACAGGGAGAATTGATGATAGTATTTAGATTGTAATCTAGAGATTCCAGGGAGAAGAGTACTTGAGTTGGTCCTGTGTTTATAACAAGGGGCTGGGAAGCATGGGGTTGAATGAATGACCCTAAAGGTCAAGAGACAAATATGAGTTTAAAATAAAGATTTGGTAGATGCAAGTTGAAGCTACTATAGTGAATGATATTACTAAAAAGAGTGTACAAACTTTCTCATCTTCTGAAATATTAGTCTCCTGCTTTTGCCTTCAATATCAGAGTTCCTTCCTTTCTCATCTGTTTCTCAGATTTATTTGCCATTCACCTTGAAAATATTGACATTCTCCCAGGGTCTTTTATATTTTTTGTCTCTTCTTTTCTTAGGTTCTGAAAGTTAATTAAGAGAAGAGAGGCAAACAAGGTAGAAAAAGAAAACTCCAGACAATAAAAAGAGCAGGTAAAACTGTCAGGGTGTGAGAGAAAGTGCATGGTCATTTTCAGGACCTAGAGAAGGAGGAAGGGGAAAAAGTGGCAGGGATGACTTTAGAAAACAGTGCAATTATTCTTTCTAAACAAAGTTACTCCCACAACCAACCTCAATCACCACAATTATTGATACTGAAAATAACTAACTCTGTATTTTTCATCTTGAGTAATATCCTGAGATTCAGGCTGACACAGCAGCTTCTAGTTAATACATCCAGCTAGATGTACTAAAAGTATCTTAGCAATATCATTCATCTTCAAACAGTTCCCTTATCTTACCCCCCATGACAATTAATGACATCATTACTATGTATCTAGTAATCAATATGTTCCTCTTTGGTCATTATGCAAGTTTGAGAAATACTTGCTCTGAGGTTAAAGGCCAGGTTATATAGAATGGCATATAAGGGACTTCACAATTTGACTCCAGCATACTTTCTAAACTTATCTATCAGGACTGTTGGCAGTCTTACATACCCCTTACCTTATATATACCTACCAAGTCTGTCCTAGTCTCACAAGCCACACTTTTCCATGAATAAGTAATATGCTTTCTTGCATTAATTCTTTGTTCATGCAGTCCCTAAAATGTGACTTGAGGCCCAGGCGTGGTGGCTCAGCCTGTAATCCCAGCACTTTGGGAGGCCAAGGCAAGAGGATTGCCTGAGTCTAGGGGTTCAAGACCAGCATTGGAAACTTGGTGAGACCTCACTGCTATAACAAATCAAAAAGTAAGCCAAGCATGGTAGCATGTGCCTGTAGTTCCATCTACTTGGAAGGCTGAGGTGGAAAGATTGCCTAAACCCAGCAGGTTGAAGCTGTGGTGGCCGTGAGCATGCCACTGCACTCCAGCCTAGGCGACAGAGTGAGAATCCAACTCAGATAAAAAAGAATGTGACTTGAGAACTCACTATTAAGATCTAGTTCAAATGTGAATATTTCATAATCACACTTATCTCCTTGACATAACTCTCATCAATCTTTCTGATGCGTACATATGCATTAGTTTTTTTTAACTGTACAGATAGGTGTGTGTGTGTGTGTGTGTGTGTGTGTGTATACATACGATTAAAGTTAGCATGTGAAAAACATATGTATTTGTGTGTATATACATGTGTTTTTCACATGCATACTATGTAATCACAGACAGATACTTTAACCGTGTGTATATATCTACCTATAATATCTATGTATACAATACATATATAAATATATACTATAACATATACATATAACATATATCTGTATATGTGCATATATATATATATACACACACACAGACCCACAAAATATTTTATTCACTTCCAGTAATGCAGCCTGAATTCTATTCATTGCCTCTGAAATATGACCACAGCTCGATGAGAGGATTACTATGTCTTTGTAACTTCTGGCACTCATCACGGTGTATTCAAGCAGAAATAGGTACTTAGTAAAGGTTTGTTGAATGATTAGCCAATACTGTAATTAAATCTCAGATCTACTAAGTCCTAGGCCAATGTTTTTTTTTTTCCTTCACTTCATCACACTGCTCAAGCTACTCTGTTAATTATAGACCTTCTGTCTTAATTATCTATTCATTTCCTAAAATATCAATTGAGCACTCATTAGATACAAAACTACTTTTCAATGTTTTCCCCTAAAATTTGGCCTTGAAACTGAGGTATTGCCATTTATTTTCCTCAGTATAAAGAACTAAAAAATGGGAAAAATAATATTCTTGCAAACAATCTGCTTTCATTTTTTAGGGTGAATTACATTCTGTAATATGATGTCACTTATCTTTATTTTTCATGAATGTAGTGTCTCCTAACACAGTGAAAAATGCTATGATGATCTGTCCAACCCTTTGTCTCTACTGCAAATGATGCTTGTTTCTCAGGTAAGTCAGTTGCTTTTTTTACTGTAGGGAGTTGATAGACTCAGAACACAATCTCAAAAGCTACGTCAGCCCATGTTGAATAAAAGTTATCTCCCATTCCCTGACACTTAATCATCGAATTTATGCTATATTAGCAAATTGGAGTTAAAGTGAGAACTTTACGTAATCACACAATCACATATTCATAAAACCTACAATGCCATATATATTGCAAACATGGGACAAGAATTGTGGAGATACATTTAAGTGTATTTATAGGCGTTGCCATGAAATATGACATTCTAACACTAAGGTAGAAGGAACATATTAGATTAGACAAGTGATTAGAATCCCAAGAATGCATGAAAAATGTCAAGTGGCTTAAGTTGTAAAAACAGAGTGCCATGTGGTAGACCATTGTGCCAATAGTCCATTCTTGTTCCCTTAAAACTGCATTTACCTGTTAAGATATGGACCAGTAGTTAAATACATTAATTCCAGTGTCAAATAGCCAGGGATCCAACCCCAGCTCTCCTAGCTCTATGGCCTCTGATAAGTTACTTAACCTGTCTGTGTCTCATCATCTCCATTTGTATCATGGAAATAATAATAGTGGTACAGAATTGTGAAGACTAAATAGAACACATACTAATAGTGACAAACTTAAACAAATAAAGATTAGCATTTCCTTCATGATTAAAGATGTTGAACATTTTTTCATATGTTTATTGGCTGTTTGTTTGTCATCCTTTGAAAAGTGTCTCTTCATGTCCTTTACCTACTTTTTAACGGGGTTGTCTTTTTCCTTTCAATTCATTTGAGTTCCTTGTAGATCCTGGATGCATAGCTTGCAAATGTTTTTTTGCCAT
>CAUYQG010039361.1:0-14403 GCA_963574415.1 Tarsius wallacei | reverse complement strand
CCTGGGCAACTTGGTGAGACCTCATCTCTACAATAAATCAAAAAATGAGCCGGGCGTGGTAGCGCGCGCCTGTAGTTCCAGCTACTTGGAAGGCTGAGGCGGAAGGATCGCCGGAGCCCAGCGGGTCGAGGCTGTGGTGGCCGGGAGCGGCCACTGCCCTCCAATCTGGGCGACAGAGTGAGACTCCAATTCAAAACAAAGAAACAAACAAACAAAAAAGATATTATAAGATTGTTATCATGGGTTGGGTGCAGTGGCTCATGCCTGTAATCCCAGAGATTTGGAAGGCCAAGACAGGAGGATCATTTGAAAGTAGGAGTGTGAGACTAGCTTAAACAACATCATAAAGCCCTGTCTCTACGAAAAATTAACTGGGAGTGGTGGCACACCTGTAGTCCCAGCTATTTGGGGAAGTCTAAGGTGGGAGGATCACTTGATCAATGATTGTGCCGCTGCACTCCAGCCAGGACAACAGAGCAGGCCCTGTCTCTTAAAAAAAAAAAAAGAAAGAAAGAAAGAAAATTATTACAAATGTAGAGAGAGTAATATAATGAATTTTCATATGCCCACTATCCAGCTTCAACAGTTATCAACTTTCTGCCACTCTTGTTTCATGTTTCATCTGTTGTCTCCCAACCTCCTGCCCCATATTCTTTATAGAATCATTTTATTGTAATACAGTTTTTTTTTCTTCTGGATTCACAGTTTTATTCATAAAATCCTTGATTTATCAAATTTGGTGTAGTTTCTAAAATAGCAACCAAACCAACCTCCCCTAAATTTTCCACCCTTAAATTTGTCTGTCTGCTTCTTTGGAGGGTGTTAATAGGAGTCTTAAATTCAGACTGGTGAAGACATAGGCTGCTGACCAAGTAACTGCCGGATAGTGTGCCGTGGCACAGCTTGGCTCAAGCCTTGCAGATGCTCAGTGAGAGAGAAAGTATCAATGAGATGTGAATGAATGGCATAAGCTCGGCCCAGGTGCACATGCTCTGCTTGGTAATATGTGGCCATGTTTCAGCCTAGGTTCTTCTTGCCCATTCAGTTGTGACTCCACTTGTCCACCTCCAGCTGTGGCAGCCCCTGAGCTTGGCTCCCTTCATGCAGGATGAGCTCAGGGCCGGTTCCCAGCCTGGCTGCGCCCCATTTTCCACCACCCTCTGCCCGACCCTCAGATTCTGACTCACCTCCAGGCCTAGCCTTTGCCCCTACCCACAGCCCATGACCCGGCCCCCTGTAATACAGTGTAATATTAGCCAGTTAAAGGATATATCCTGAAACTTTTGAAGTTCCTAAATTAACAAATACCACCATAGCATATAATTGACCCAATAAAAATATGTGGTTAAGTGTATGTGTATGCGCACGCGTGTGTGTAGATATATATAACACATATATATAAATTTTAAGTGACCTCTTCAAGTCCTTAATGATTCTATAAATATAGAACTTGATTACTAAGTTGTTAAATTCTAAACTGAATGCTTGCTAAAATAAATTTTCAGATTGCTTTTTTCTTTTATTATGGACATTGGTAGATACAATCATGGTTCAGGTTTATAGAATTTGGTATTCCTTTCTTATTTTCTTTCTCTCTTTTTTTTGCAGCATAGTAAAGTATCAAGCAGTCCTTTCTTTAATCTATATTAAAATGTATGTGTTCTAAGAAACATCATTTTAAATTTTATTTTCTCTTCATGCCTAGCTCTGGACTTGGGTTGGCTTTCTTTTAAGGGCCATTTTTTTTTTCTTTCAAAGTTTATTTTAAATAAAATCATTTTCTTTCTTTTTTTTTTGAATTGCAGTTGTACTCTGTCGCCCAGGCTGGAGTGCAGTGGCACGCTCACAGCCATCACATTCTCGACCTGTTGGACTGAGGTGATCCTTCTGCCTCAGCCTTCCAAATAGCTGGAACTACAGGTGCATCACCATGCCTGGCTAATTTTTTTTTTTAATTGTAGAGTCGAGGTCTCACCAAGTTGCCCAGGCTGGTCTTGAACCCCTGAACTCAGGCAGTCCTCTTGCCTCTGCCTCCCAAAGTGCTAGGATTACTTTTATATGTTACCAATCTAATCACATTATTTTTAGTGTTTCTGTATGTTTCATGCAGTGTGCCTTGTGTCATCCATATTTTCCCGAAGACCTGCCTGTCTTGGTCCCTAGGTTATGTTTATCTTTCATTTGTTTCTCTCTTTGTTCGGTCAAGAACTATTTATTGAGTGCCTGTTATATGTATATACTGCTTGCAGGGCCTACCCACTACATATACAGTTGTTATTGTCACAGTTAAATTTCTCGATTTTCTAATGAGGGGTGCGAACTCTTATCATCCATAACGATTTCACAGTTGTTGTCTGTGGAAAACCTGTTACTCTATGTGAAACTACTTTTCCTAGGTCCTAGGGCTGAAGTTTTGTTTTTTTTTTTGAGTTGGAGCCTCACTCTGTCTCCCAGACTGGAGTGCAGTGGCCGCTTCTGGCCACCACAGCCTCGACCTGCTGGGCTCCGGCGATCCTTCCGCCTCAGCCTTCCAAGTAGCTGGAACTACAGGTGCGCGCTACCACACCTGGCTAATTTTTTGATTTTTATTGTAGAGATGAGGTCTTGCCAAGTTGCCCAGGCGGGTCTCGAACCCGCAGGCTCAGGCAATCCACTCACCTCAGCCTCCCAAAGTGCGGGATTACAGGCTGAGCCACCGCGCCTGGCGGGCTGAAGGTTTTTAATACCATTGTCTTTCTCCTTCCCTTTAGGACTCATTTAAGTTTTTGTTTTTTTTTAAAAAAGCATTCTAGTTCATAATTCATGTGTATACACATGTGTATTTATGTTTATTAGAGGAAAGAAGAGAATTGAGAACTGCTCTCAGGGAGGTTAGGTCTCAAGAGGTCCTTGGATGTCGTAAAATTGACGTCTTTGTAGTCTGAAAACCTGATGTTAATAGGAGCAAACATGCTCTTTCTGAGTCAATGGCAAAGAAAACAGAGCCAGATAGATTAATCCTACATAGCAGTTGTTTTTTCCCAATGCACACAGAAACATTGTTTAAGCCATAATAAATCATAGGCAAGATGGAAAAAAATTCTTTGAAGGTTAGAGTCTGAATTTTCTTAGTAGACATTTGTAGTTTTGTGATTTCTAAAATTGTTCAAACCCTTCCAAAAAAATTATTTTCCTAATATTTTCTCATATTACCTCTGATAATATTGAGTTTTTAATGTTCGGTTTCGAATATTTTTTCTTTTTATCTTATCTCACTCAAGTCTTCTTTCAACTCTTTTTGGAGTAGAGAGTTCTTCTTAATATCTTTATTCTTTTTAATGTAATTTCCCCCACCTTAATTGGCCTTATCTGGACCCTGTCCAGTCCAGTTTATATTTTATGAGGTATATCAGCCAGAACTACAATCAGGTTTGGGTGCACTATTGCCTTACGTGAAAATAGAATATAATGGTCTTTTTAGTTCTCAATGCTTTTCTTCATTTCATGACTGTTCAATATTTTATTGGTTTCTTCATCTGAAGCAAATTACATTAAAGTCCTAAAGCAGGGAACTCTCAGGGAATCTCCCTTTACAGAGAAAAAAATATAGTTTTTTTCATTATAAAAGCATTATAAGTAATTTAGAGAAAATTTGGAAACTATAAGAAATTTGAAAACTGTAAAAAGAATGAATATTTTTTCATTGTCCAATTAAGCAAAACCTCTTGTTTTGTGTTTTGATATACTTCTCTTTTTTTGAGTCAGAGTCTCAGGCCGGAGTGCAGTAGCACGCTTGCGGCCACCATAGCCTTGACCTGCTGGGCTCAGGTGGTCCTTTTGCCTCAGCCTTCCAAGCAGCTGGAACCATAAGTGCGCACCACCACACCTGGCTAATTTTTGTTGATTTATTGTAGAGTTGAGGTCTCACCAAATTGCCCAGGCTGGTCTTGAAACCCCTGGGAGAGGCATTCCTCTTGGCTCAGCCTCCCAAGATGCTGGGATTATAGGTGTGAGCCACTATACCTGGCGATATAATTTTTTTTTTTTTTTTTTTTTTTTGGGTTGGAGTCTAACTCTGTTGCCCAGGCTGAAGTGCAGTGACACACTCACAGCCACCCCAGCATCGACCTGCTGGGCTTCTACAAACAATCCTTCTACTTCAGCCTTCCAAGTAGCTGGAACTATAGGTGCGTGCTACCATGCCCAGCTAATTTTTTGATTTTATTGTAGAGATGAGGTCTCAACATGTTGCCCAGGCTGGTCTCAAACCTGTGGGCCCAGGCAATCCTCTCTCCTTGGCCTCCCAGAGTGCTGGGATTATAGGCTTGAGCCACTGGGTCCAGCCGATATACTTCTTAAAGTCTTTTTTCTGTGTAATATTTTTATATATGAGTATGTATTTTTATATCTTACTTTTCTTAAATTGTTTTGTATGTTTTTGAGTCAGAGTCTCACTCTACAGTAAATAAAAAACTAGCCAGGCATGGTGGTGTATGCCTGTAATTACAGCTACTTGGAAGGCCGAGGCAGAAGTGTCACCTGAGCCCAGAATGTCGTATCACTGCACTCCAGCCTGGGGCAACGGAGTGAGACTCCAACTCAAACACACACACACACACACATACACACACACACACATTTCACATATATTTATATATATTATACAGCATATACTCAGTGGCAGTTTCTTCATGATACCTTATAAACTTTTCATTTCTTCTTCTGTTTCTAGGTTGCCATCACGAAAGCCAAAGTGGATTTCTCCGGTGTGGTGTGCCTGCCCCCTTCCGTCATTGCTGTGAATGGGCTGGACGGAGGAGGGGCTGGCGAAAATGATGATGAACCAGTGCTTGTGTCCCTGTCTGCGGCACCAAGTCCCCAGAGTGAAGCTGTTGCCAATGAACTGCAGGAACTTTCCCTGCAGCCCGAGCTGACCTTAGGCCTCCACCCTGGCAGGAATCCCAATTTACCTCCACTTAGTGAGCGGAAAAATGGTGAGTAGATATGGAATTATTGCATTACTTGATTTGATCCAGCATTTTCATGTTTATAATGTTATTGATCCTTTCTTTATTTCAAGTTCCTTGAAAATTTCTTTTTTTTTCTTTTTTCTTTTTTTTTTGAGTCGGAGCCTCACTCTCTCACCCAGACTGGAGTGCAGTAGCACTCTCCCAGCTACCGCAGCCTCGACCTGCTGGGCTCCGATGATCCTTCTGCCTCCGCCTTCCAAGTAGCTGGAACTACAGGCGCGCGCTACCACACCCGGCTAATTTTTTGTTGATTTATTGTAGAGATGAGGTTTCGCCAAGTTGCCCAGGTGGGTCTCAAACCCGCGGGCTCAGGCAATTCACTCGCCTCGGCCTCCCAAAGCGTGGGATTACAGGCTGAGCCACCGAGCCCAACCGAAAATTTCTTATACCCTTAATATTTCTTATAAAATAGAGAAATAGCTGTAAATTTAGCTGATCACTGGTAGCCCAACATTTCCTGCCTGGATTATTATCATGTTTTTCTAATTTGTCTTCCTACTTCTTTGTACCTTCCACTCCATTCCTTTCACAAATTCATTAACGTAGCATATATGTTCATTAATATCAAGATATTATGAACTGTGCTAAGATTAGGGATTAAATGGTAAATAAGCCTCTGTCAGGAGACTAACCCTAGGCTATACCTTTTTCAGAGTAATTTTTTGTAACTTCATAGTGTAACACTTTTCAGTGATTGCCCTGTGGGATAAAACAAAAGCAAAGTAAATTTCTTGGCATGTTTTACAAGTCTTTGCAGGATCTGTTCTATTTCTGTTTCTTTAGCTACTTCTCTCATTATTCTCCCATTCTTATTATTTGTTCCAGGCTGTTAAAGTATGTTTAGTATCATTTACAAACCATGTACTCATACCTCAGCCTTTTTTTTTCTTGGGTTGAAGTCTCACTCTGTTGTCCAGGCTAGAATGCAGTGACATGCTCATGGTCACCCCAGTGTCGACCTGCTGGGCTCTGACGATCCTTCCACCTCAGCCTTCCAAGTAACCAGAACTACAGGCGTGTACTACCATCCCTGGCTCATTTTTTGATTTATTGTAGAGACAAGGTCTCGCCAAGTTGCCCAGGCTAGTCTTGAACTTGTGGGCTCAGGCAGTCCATCTCGCCTCAGCCTCCCAAAGTGCTGGGATTACAGACTGAGCCACCAAGCCCAGCCTGAATCTTTTTTAAATTAAAAAGGTATAATATATTACAGAATATTTAAGTTTTGAAAAAAGGTTTAAAGGATACTATGGCAAATACTTATATGCTCAAGTACCACCCAACTCATGTATTCTCCATGAATCTCCCTTACCCTTGAGGTAACTGCAAATCTGAATTTGGTATTTCATTGCCAAATATTTCTGTATTTTTTTCATTTATGAATATATTCTTTTGTGTTTTTGAGTTGAGGTTTCACTCTGTCACCCAGGCTGGAATGCAGTGGCATGATCGTGGCTTACTGTGGTCTCCACCTCCTAGGCTCAGGTGATCTTTCCACATTAGCCTCCCAAGTAGCTGGGACTATAGGTGCACACCACCATGCCCTACTAATTTTTTAATTTTTTTGTAGAAAAGAGGTTTTGCTACAATGCCCAGGCTGGCCTTGAACTCCTGGGCTCAAGCAATTGTCCTGCCTCAGCCTCCCAAAGTGCTAGGATTACAGGCATGAGCCCTCATACCTGGCCTAATTATTTATTTTCTTTTGAACCTTTTAAATTTTGCTTATTTTATTTTGAGTTGTGGGGTACATGTGAGGATTTACTATATAAATAAATTGTGTGCAAATGAGGTTTGGGCTTCTAAAGGGCCCTCTCTCTTCCTGAGAGTGAACCTGCTACCCACTGTGTGGTTGTGTGCCCCTTATCTCTCCTCTCTCCCTCCTTTAGCAGTGTCCAGCATCTGTTGTTCCCACCTTTGTGCTCATGTGACCAGTGATCAGGACCTGCTTATGAGTGAGAACATGCACTATTCAGTTTTTTGTTTCTATGGTAGTTCACTTAGTATGAGGTTCTCCAGCTGCATCCATCTTGCTGCAAAGGACATGATTTTGTTCTTCTTTATGACTGTGTAACAGTCCACTCTGTGTATATATCACATTTTCTTTATCCAGTCCACTTTTGTTGGGCATCTGGATTGGGTCTGTGGTTTTCCTGTGGTGAATAGTGCTGCAATAAACATACATGTGCAAGTATCTTTTTGGTAGAGCAGTTTACGTTTCCTGCTTAATTGTTAAGCAATATATAATATTGTTTTTCATGTTTTAAACCCATATATAATATAAATGAGAAAAAACTATATTACATATTCTTCTGCAACTTATGTTTATTGTTCAGTATTTCTACTGTGAGTTATGAAAGGTAATCTTTATTATTTTCTAGCCTAAGCTGTTAATCACCATTTATTGAATAGTTCTACTTTTTCATACTGGTCTTTAGTGTGAGTTGTATTTCATTTCTGTGTGTACATGAGTTAGTTTTTAGGCTCTCTATTCTTTGGTCTCTCTCAGTCCATCTCTGTGTCTGTACTACCTCATTTTAGTTATTCTTAATGATTAGTCTCACTCTGTTTCCCAGGCTAGAGTGCAGTAGCATGCTCATGGTCACCTCAGCCTCGACCTGCTGGGCTCAGATGATCTTTTTGCCTCCGCCTTCCAAAGAGCTGGAACTATAGCCATGTGCCACGATGCCCAGCTAATTTTTTGATTTTTTGTAGAGACGAGGTCTCACCAAGTTGCCCAGGCTGGTCTCAAACCCCTGAACTCAGACAATGCTTTGGCCTCTGCCTTCCAAAGTGCTGAGATCACATGCGTGAGCCACCACACACCTGGTGCCATTTTCTTTTTCAAAGTTGTCATGGCTATTCTTACCCTTTAAAATTTCCATGAAGCTAGAATTCGTTTATCAAGTTCTGCAACATTTTAACCATGAATAAATTTAGGGCAACCAATTGGCTCTCATCTATAGAATATCAGCACTTTGGGAGGCCAAGGTAGGAGAATTGCTTGAGGCCAGGAGTTCAAGACCAGCTTCAGCATCATAGCAAGACCCTGTCTCTACAAAAAAGTCAAAAAATTAGCTGTGCATAATTGTGTGTATCCTAGTTACTCGGGAATCTGAGGCTGGAGGATTCTTTGAGCCCAGGAGTTCAGGTTGCAGTGAGCTGTGATTGTGCCACTGTACTCCACCCTGGGAGACAGAAAGAGACCCTGTCTCATAAACACACATATAATAAAGTAGAATGAACTTTATGGTGAATACCTGTATGCCCATCTCTTAGATTCCTGCAATTAACATTTTATAACACTTGCTTTATAACATATCTATCTCTGTCTCTCTGTCTATCCATCATTCCATCTTTTTTTTTTGATGCATTTTGAAGTAAATTGCAGACACCAGTATGCTTGTATGCTTCCATACCCCCCCCGCCAGTCACCCAGGCTGGAGTGCAGTGGTGCGATCATGGCTCACTGCAGCCTAGATCTCCCAGGCTCAGGTGATCCTTCTGCCTCAGCCTTCTGAGTAGCTAGGATTATAAGTATGTGCCACTGTGCTTGGCTAATTTTTTGATTTTTTTTTTTTTTGGTAGAGATGAGAGAGACCTTGCTATGTTGCCCAGGGTGGTCTCAAACTCCTGGTCTCAAGCAATCCTATTACTTTGACTTTCCAAAGTGCTGAAAAATTACAGGTGTGAGCCACTGCACCCAGCCTGGAAATCTTGTATATGTTTTTTGGTGTACTTGTTGGAATTCTTTTTAAAAGATATCACTTAAAATGTGAATACACATTTTAAAATATTGGGTCTTTCTGTTCATTAATTAGTTTTATCTCTCCAAATAAATAGATTTTCTTTAATGTCTTACACAGAGTTTTATTTATTTCCTTATAAAGGTCATACAAATATTTATTAGATTTATTCCTGGATATCTTTTTTTTGGTAGACATATGGTACATTTTCATAAAATATTTTGTTTGATGCTGGGATATAGGAATGTCAAGTCTTTTCAAAACTCTATGTCTTTTCTTCATCTGTGCGCTCTGTGTGGAGTACCCTTTCTCTTTC
Organism: Tarsius wallacei; assembly: GCA_963574415.1. NCBI lineage: Eukaryota > Metazoa > Chordata > Mammalia > Primates > Tarsiidae > Tarsius > Tarsius wallacei. The sequence goes on along the minus strand of CAUYQG010039361.1, from coordinate 5,338 downwards.
CTGCTCTACTTGCTAACTCTTCCTTGCCCTTCAGTATTCTGTTCTGGCATCACTTTGTGAAGTTTTTTATAACTCATATTTAGTGTTAGGTACCCTTCTTTTGATAACACCTTCTGTTACTCTCTATCCTGCTTTGTTTTTCTTCAGAGCACTTCTTATCTGTCATTTTGTGTGTATTTATGTCTATATTCTTGCCTTTGATAGTACATTTCCCGAGGGCAGACACTTTATTTTGTTCACTGTTATATACTGTTTCCCAATAGTAGACTCATGGTGGGCACTAAATAAATATTTATTGAATGGATAAATGAATGATTTACTTACTTTGTCCCACTAGAGGTAAGAACCCTGTTTTTACCTCTAGTGATTAGCAGAGTTTTGTGATATAGTAGACACTTACTTAAGCAGTGTTTTTTTTCATTTCTAATTTCTACTCCATTTCTCCTACTCCCCCCAAGATGACAGAGACTTCAGCTTACTTATATGCTAAGGGGAAAGAGTTAATCCAGAGGGAAAGGTGGAAGCACCAAAACAGAGAAAGGATAACTGATGTAGCAGGGTTCCTGTGGACATGTGAGAGGATGGGATTCAAAGGTACTGGCTCTGCTTCAGGCAGGAATAAGGACCTACTTCTACAGGAGGAGAATTGGTAGTGAAAGTGATGACAGATGACAGTGAAACCTTTACTGTGCAGGAAGTGGAGGAAATTGGTGCTGACTGTGGAGTCAGTGGAGTCCTTTTCAGTGAAGTAGAAGGCAGGTGTTGCTGTTGGGGCTAAGGTGTTGGTGTATCTTCAGCCTTATTTGCTGAAGTCTTTTATTTTAGCATATAAATTAACTGAAATCTTTCTTAATAACCCCAACCTCCCCTTTGTATTCAAGATCCTGAAAGAGTAGTCCACTGTTTCTACTTTCTCATATTCCAGAGATTTCACGGCTTTCTGGCTTCTGTCACTACCTTTCTTCAGAAACTGCCATTGCCAAAGTCATGTGTGTTGTTTTTGCACATCAAATAAGCACTCTTTAGTCTTCATGCTACTTGACTTCTCTGTAGTATTTGGCATAGTTGGCCTCTTCCTCAGACTTGAAACTTCTCCAGTGAGATCTGTGACATTACCCTTTTTTGGGCTTTAACTCTACCTTTCCAGTCACTCTTTTGCTGTCTTTCACTAAATATCTCTTAAATTTTGTTCCTTCTCAGCATTCAGCCCTGGAGGAAAGAGGCTGAATGTACTGGTAAGAAAATCATATGTCGGGAGCGGTGGCTCATGCCTGTAATCCTAGCACTTTGGGAGGCTGAAGTGAGAGGATTGCCTGAGCCCAGGGGTTCAAGACCAGCTTGGGCAACTTGGTGAGACCTCGTCTCTACAATAAATCAAAAAATTAGTCAGGCATGGTGGCATACATCTGTAGTTCCAGCTACTTGGAAGGCTGAGGCAGAAAGATTGCCTGAGCTTAGGAGGTTGAGGCTGCAGTGGCTGTGAGCGTGCCACTGTACTCCAGTCTGGATGACAGTGAGACTCCGACTCCAAAAAAAGAAAAATCATTATTTTATAATGATTACACTAGGTTTTTGCATGGTCATTTGTAGAGAAGTAATGGTAGGAGCAAAAACAGAAAATCCCTGAGAAGATTGTGAAATTGACAGTTGTGGAGTTCTACAACAGAATAAATTCTGAAGTTAGAGGAGGTGTTTTTCATGAAGTGGTGTACTGTGTGTTGAAAGAGAGTTGAGAAATTTACTTCTTAGATCTGTTTCACGCAGAAGCCTATCCTATATGGTAATCCAGTAGGTTAGCATAAGTCCTTATGGGGCAGTAGGAAGTCAAGGTCCTGACACCTTTAGGTCCTAAACAGAGGAGGTTGGAGCCTTAGAAAAGGAGAGAAAGTGTTGTTGGTTAACCCAACCTTTACTGCCCTAATTGGAAAAAATTCATAAGAAGTTTCAAGGTGTGTTTTAAAATATACTCCTCTGTCGCCTTCTAGCTGAGAACTTAGGCCTAAAAGATAAAATTAATCTGCTTGTGGATCCTGTCCAGCCTGGGCTTGGAGAAGCCTGGAAAAAATTTTCTTTTAAATTATAAAGTTGTGGGATACAATTCAGTGTTAGGTATACAAATGTTGATTATGCAGATACCTTTGTTGATGAGGTATGCCCCTCCCTCCCCTAGCAGTTTCCTTCAACTGCCAGTCCCACCCCTCCTCCCCTGACAGTTTTCCTCTACTGCGAGTCGCTTTCTTATAGTATTATAATTATTCAAGATTCGCTTATGAGTGAAAACATATGGTACTCTGCTCTTTATTTCTGTGATAGATCACTGAGTACGATTGACTCTAAATCCATCCAAGTTGTTGCAAAATCCATATGTTTGTCCTTCTTTATGGCTGCTTAATATTCCATTGTGTATATGTACCACATTTTTTTTTTTACCCAGTCCGGCTTCAATGGGCAACATGGTTGGTTCCATGTTTTTGCTATCGTGAATAGAGCTGCAACGAACATACGTGTGCAGGTATCTTTTTTGTAGAATGATTTGAGCTCTTCCGGGTATATTCCCAATAGAGGAATTGCTGGGTCATATGGAAGGTCAATTTCTAGTTCTTTCAGATACTGCCACAGAAAAATCTTCTAATGATCTAACCCCATCCTCTTTGGCTTTAGCTCAAGAAGTTCTGGCACCCATTGAATGAATGTATCATAATGGAAAATGATTTACCAATTATATATTTATTCTTAAACAGTATAGATTAGTTGAAGTTTATATAAATGAAAAGAGTTTGTGTTTTCCTTTTGCTCAGCATAAGTGGAATTCATCCATGTTGGATAATTATTCAGTTGTTTAAAGAACATTCATTCTGATGGTAGATATTTTGTCTCCAGTTTTAGGCTATTACAGTGTTGCTGTGAATGTTCTTCATGTGTCCTGGCACATGGGTGTAAACATAAGACTAAGAATTACTAATATATGTGTATTATAATACAAAATTACTAGGTAATGCTAAACTATTTTCCATAGCTTATTGTACCAGTTTATATCCTTCAGCAGTATATTAAAGTTCCCACTACTCTATATCCTTGCCAACACTTGGAATTGCTAGACTTTTTTTAAAGCTTAACTCTTTGATTTTTACCTGTTTCTAATTAGATTGACTATCTCTTCTTATAATATTTGTTTTTTTTTTTTTTGATTTGGAGTTTCACTCTGTCGCCCAGACTGGAATTCAGTGGCTGCTCCCGGCCACTGCAGCCTTGACTTGCTGGGCTCCGGCGATCCTTCTGCCTCAGCCTTCTGAGTAGCCGGAATTACAGGCATGTGCTACCATGCCCGACTGATTTTTTTGATTTATTGTAGAGATGAGGTCTTGCCAAGTTGCCCAGGCGGGTCTCGAACCCACGGGCTCAGGCAATCCACTCACCTTAGCCTCCCAAAGCGTGGGATTATAGGCTGAGCCACCGAGCCCGGCTGCTCTTATATTTGTTGACCATTTGGATTTCCTCTTTTGTGAAGTGGCAGAGTAAATCTTTTGCCTATTTTTTCTATTGTATTGTCCATTGTTTTTTTGTTGAATGAAAGAAGTTCTTCAAATATTCTGAATACTAGTTTGTTGTTGCTTAAATATGTTGCAGGTATCTTCTTCTACTCTGTGGTTTGTCTTTTTCTTTCTTTTTAGTGTGTCTTTTGACTAAGAATTTTTTTTTTTCGAGTCAGGGTCTTACTCTGTCACCCAAGCTGGAGTGTAGTGGCATGATTACAGCTTACCTCAGCTTTAGCCTCCTGGGCTCAGGTGATCCTTCCACATGTTTCCCAAGTAGCTGGAACTGCAGGTGCATACCACCATGCCTGGCTAATTTTTTGATTTTTTTTGTAGAGAATGAAGTCTCTCTATGTCACCTAGGCTGGTCTCAAACTCCTGGGCTCAAGCAAATTCCTGCTTCGGCTTCCTAAAGTGCTGGGATTACAGGCATAAACCACCACACAGACTTGACTAAGAACTTCTAAATTTAATGTAATTGATGAGTCTTTTATAGTTAGTGAGGTTTGTATCTTGTTTTTCTGGAAATAACTTTTTGTATGTGGGTAAGGTAAGGCACAATTTCATTTTTTCTTCCTATTTATTGAAAATACTCTTTCATGTATCAAGGAATTACCTATGTATGGGTGTGTTTCTAAACTCATTATTTGGTTTCCTGGTCTATTTGTGTATGCCTACACCAGTGCCTCACAGTTTTAATTATGATAACTGTAATAAGCCCTGTTATATGGAAGAAGTAAGTCCTCCCACCTTCTTCTTTTTAAAGAGTGTCATCCTTGGCTATTCTTGGTCCTTTGCATTTCCATATGAATTTTAAAATCACTATGGGATTTTGGTTGGAATTGCATTAAATCTGTAAACTAATTTGGGAAAAATTGATAGTTTAGAAATATCATTGTACTATAAATGTGGTATAATTTTTCCATTAATTTAAATCTTCTGTAAGGTTTCCCAGTGAGTTTTTATAATTTTCTCTGTGATGGTGTTATACATCTTTTGCTAGATTTATTTTTAGACATTTCTTCTGTTTTAATGTTGTTGTAAATGTTGTTTTTAAAATTTTTTTAATTTTTGAACTTTGTTGATCCCAAATATTGTTCTGAGAGATATAACAGATATAGTTTGTATGTGTGATTGTTATCTGGGATGCTGAGTGGGTTGGGAAGTGTCATGTAAAGATAAGCAAGCAGGAGAATAAGAGTGAAAAGGGACATACTTGTTCTCCTTTCGCAGTGGTTTTTCTCATCCTTTATATAAGATTTTAGAAGTACTTATTTGTTTTTCACATCTGCAGCCTGTGGAAGAAAGGGCAGTTAATGTATTTATTTTCTGTAAGGGTACGAACTGTATCCTTTCATGCTGTAGTGTTGCACAGGAGATACGATTTAATTGCTGGGAGAAGTAAAGATTTTGAATGGGCAGTTTCTGATTCAAATTATAATTTTTTTTTGGAAAAAGGAAAGAGATTTGTTGATTACGTTCCTCAGAAAGCCTGGTTTTCTTTTCTTTTCTTTTCTTTTTTTTGACTTGGAGTCTCACTCTGTAGCCCAGGCTGGAGTGTAGTTTCATGCTCACAGTCACCCCAGTGTCGACCTACTGGGCTCAGACGATCCTTCCACCTCAGCCTTCCAAGAACTACAGGCACAAGCTACCAGCCCAGCTAATTTTTTGATTTATTGTAGAGATGAGGTCTCACCAAGTTGCTCAGGCTGGTCTTGAACCTCTGGGCTCATGCAGTCTTCTTGCCTCGGCCTCCCAAAGTGCTGGGATTACAGGCTTGAGCCACTGTGCCCAGCCAGAAAGTC
>CAUYQG010039360.1:0-10435 GCA_963574415.1 Tarsius wallacei | reverse complement strand
TCTCTGTCACCCAGGCTGGAGTGCAGTGTCATGCTTACAGCTCCTCCAGTGTCAACCTGCTGGGCTCCGGCGATCCTTCCGCCTCAGCCTTCCAAGTAGCCGGAAGTATAGGCACGCGCTACCACACCCGGCTAATTTTTTTGATTTATTGTAGAGATGAGGTCTAGCCAAGTTGCCCAGCAGGTTGACACTGGAGGAGCTGTAAGCATGACACTGCACTCCAGCCTGGGTGACAGAGAGAGACTCCAACTCCAAAAAAAAAAAAAAGAAAAAAGAAACAGAAATACCCAGCACTTTGGGAGGTGGAGGCGAGAAAATTGCCTGAGCCCAGGGGTTTGAGGCCAGCCTGGACAACCTAGCAAGATCTTGTCTCCACAATAAATCAAGAAATTAGCCGGGCATGGTGGCACATGTCTGTAGTTCCAGCTACTTGGAAGGCTGAGCCCGAAGGATTGCCTGGGCCCAGCAGACAGAGGCTGTAGTGGTCATAAGCGTGCCACTGCACTCCAGCCTGAGTGACAGAGTAAGACACTGACTCAAAAAAACAAAAAAGGAAAAAGGAACAGAAATACATGTGTGGCACATTTACTAGAACATTTTTGCTTCTTCAAATCAAATAGCAGAGTGATTGCTAAAGTAAAAACCCTTAAAGATGAGCAATTTTCTTAAGACTTTTCCCCTTCAAGTATCACAATTGATTTCATCAGTGTTTTGCATCTCCATCCCAAATTATATGGACTGAACCCATACTTGCTGTCTATCGCCAAAGCCACTACAGACACTAGGTCAGAAATTAAGTACAGCTGGGCTCAGTGGCTCACGCCTTTAACCCCAGCACTTTGGGAGGTCAAGGTGAAAGGAATGCCTGAGTCCACAGGGTTTGAGAACAGTCTAAGCAACTAGGGGAGACCTCACCTCTACAATATATCATAAAATTAGCTGGGCATGGTGGTACATGCCTGTAGCTCCAGCTACTTGGAAGGCTGAGGCAGAGGGATTTCCTGAACCCAGGAGGTCAAGGCTGTGGTGGCCTTGAGTGTGCCACTGTACTCCAGCCTGGGCGACAGAGTGAGACTCCAACTCAAAAAAAAAAAAAAGAAATTATACTTGTTAATATCACAGCTCATCACAGTCTCGACTTCCTGGGCTCAGGTGGTCCTCCGGGCAAGTATAATTTGCCTATCCAATTTATTATAAGCACATTAGACTTAGGTACACATTGTATGTCTGTTTTATCATGACGCATTTAAAATTTCAGGTCGCTGTCCTGTGTACTTACTGTTTTCCTAGATCTATGACCATCCTATCAATTTCCTCTGTGGAAGGCACATGTGTTCCATGAAGAAGACTGTTGGATGTTGGGAAGAACTCTTCTCCACTGAAAAAGAAGGCAAAATGAACTTGTAGTAACACTGTAAGTGCTCAGATTTCAATAAACTACCATTCATGATGATAAGATAAAATATATATGAGGGGGAACGCAAAAGAATAAAAATGGAATTATTTTTTGGAGGGTGGGTCCCTTATAGTACAGGCTTTCCCCGCTAGGTAACTGTTCTAGGAACCCATTGGCAGCAATATACCAGCTAGCGTTGTTTTGAGAGGTTGTGGACAGCTTCAGTGAATTTTTTTGGAGATTCTTTCAACACATTTGCCCATTTCATGATGGGTGATTACATGAGCAACTGCCCACACCACACTGAATGTTCAGCAGTTTTTGACCAAAAACAGCATGACTTCCATGCCCTACCCTCCCTAATCACCCAGTCTCCCCTCAGTGCCTTTTTTTTTGTTTCCCTGGATGAAAAAAGTCCTCAAAAGGAAATATTTTGCTGATGTGGACAAGGTGAAATGTAAAACGACAGAAGCAGTAAAAGGCATCAAAACGGATGAGTTCAAAACCTAGGTTGAACAGTGGAAAAATTGTCTTCATAGGTGTATTGCGTCAAATGGAAAGTACTTTGAAGGTAACTGAAATTTAAACCTGTAAGAATAAATTTAAATTCACCTTTTTAATAAATAAATAATGTGGTTTTGGGCCCTCCCTTGTATTTATCCAAACTGAAATTTTGACCAACATCCCCCCAAACTTCACCCTCCTCAAATCGCTCCAGCCCCTGGAAACCACCATTCTTTTCTCTAGTTTTGTGAGATCAACTTTTTCAGATCCAACATATAAATAATAGGAAATTTTATAGTCTCTGAGTATTGAATTCCGTGCTTTAAGTGTTCCATGTTTCTGAATGAATTTTGGTCTACAATTTGGTGAGACTAGGCTAACTTATAAATATGTAACTCAAACCAAGCTATTTTTGACAGTTAAAAATGAGTGCAACTTACATCAGGTGTAGATATTAATCAAGATTATCTTGGTATAGCCAAGAAGTGTGTGCAACCTTAACTTCAGCAATAAACCTGTAACTCAGCTATACTAAAATAGTGCAATACACAAGTGTTTAAAATCAGATTAGGCAGAATAGAAATTTACCCAACTAATATGTGTGGTAATATACCATTAATAAAGTTAAAAAAATCTGCAAAATATGTGACTTGAATTAGATTTGAAAGATAGAGAGTTTTTTTACAAGAGAAAAGAGGGGGAAAATGTTAGCAAAGGTAAAAAAAAAACGGAATCAAAGAGAATAAAACTTAACTCTCGCATATTTTTCAAAATAGAAAAGACTTCCAACTTGTGATCTTCTTTTAAAAAATGACCTTTTCCCTTTAAAAACTCTCACAATCATTTTAAGACTGCTATTACATGAGTCAGTATTTTGATATTCTTTATATCCATCATCAGAAGAAAAGAGAAATAGTAACTCTGGATAATGTTTCACAAGACACAAAAATAAGAGATGGCAAGTGACTGCCAGGTGTTATAGGCTTTTTTTCTGCATTAGGGTGTAAGATGACTTAAGAGCTGTGAGTGCCTGTGATTTGGGGGTCTCAACCTTTGATATGCAAGTCAACAGACACATGGGGAAATGATTCCTGAGTCATGGCTGTTGTAAATGTAAACAGTATGACTTTGTTTTGTGTGTGTGGTCTATCAAATTTACACAAAGTAAAGGGAAAACCATTGAAACATAAGACCTTGGTCATCCAGTTCTATTTTCCAGTGATTACCAAGAGCATAAAAAAATTTACCTGTATGTTAATTCTAAAAAGACTTGGCTTACTGGCAAGAATGTCAAATAAAATAAAATCTGAATTTTCTATTTAAGAATCAAATAAGGGCAACCCCTTCCCATAGTTCCCTCCCACTATGGGAGTTTTCCTGTCCTCTCAATAAGTTCTGCTTTAAAAAAAAAAATCAAATAAGTATAAAGATTAAGTTTTCTATTTTTTATAGTATATAAACATTTTATTTAACATAACAACTTAGTCTTGATGCAGAATGTCCTGAGTCCATGCCTTAATCAGTAAAGCTTATTGTTTATTAAGCAGAATAACTCAGGGAGTGAGGATACAGGCTTTTCATTGAAATTCAGACTTTATCAGTGACTTGTTGGATATATGTGTTTAGTCAAGTGTTTAGGACAGCGTTTGAAAAATGAACAAAATTGTTATATAATATCACGGTTAACTAATAATAAATTAAAATCTTTAAATGTAGTTCTTCATCTGTCCAAAATGAAGTTACAGAAGACTGGATTTACCACTCCAACTGAAACAAAAAAGAAAGAAAGAAACAAGAAAATAAACAAAAGACAAATGGAAAAATATAAGAGAAAAAGCAAGGGAGAATAATGATCCATGAGGCGGGGGGGGCGGGGGAGGGATGATGTGAATCCAACATCTGTCTCAGCTTGTAGAGAGTATCTGCAACAGAATGTAGGAAGAGAAAATATATAAAAAGCTCAGGAGAATCCCTAAGCTGAGGAGATGAAATTGAGAGTTCAGGGAGACCAAGTTGGACGGAGCTTTACCAAACAGAGCAGTGGAGGAAGAGAATTGCACTGTGAATTCTTAAAGAGAGTTCCTCTTGAGTAATAGGTGAGTATTAATCAGTGCATCTATCCGAAGAAATGACCTAAAACTGAGTGAATAATCTCTCAGATGGTTTAGAGTACCCCAGCTCTCACAAAGAACTGAGGTTTGTTCATGTCTCTACCAGCCATACTGAAAAAATTCATAATTCACAAGGTATTGGATATTCAAAAAATATTTAGAGTACTACTTCAGTAATTGGGGGAAAAAGTCATAGACTAAGACTAAACACTGCTGTGTTCCTGTTATAAAAGAAGATCAATAATTTAGCTGCATTTCTAAATAAAGCCCAAGAATGTTTATGAGAATGAAAAAATATCCAGCAAATGTAAAGTTAAATTTACATTGTCTAGCATTCAGTAAAAAATAAGCAGGCATTCAAAAAAGTGAAAAAAATATGATCCATAATAGGATTAATCAAAGACAAACCTGAATACATCAATTATAGAATTAGCAGACAATACATTGAAACAGTTATTATTACAGTATTCTATATTAATCTATGGAAGCTAAAAGGAAATGAACACATGGTGGTAGAAAGTGAAAAAATAAGTAACAGAGACTGAAGAGGATGGGTGAAGCAGGGAGACTAGGAGGGAGGATGAAGAAAAGTGGGCTAAAGCAGCAGTCCCCAACGTTTTTGACATGAGAGGCCAGTTTTGTGGAAGATAATTTTTTCATGGACTGGGGGTGGAAGGATGGTGTAGGGATGATTTAAGTGCATTGCATTTACTATGCACTTTATTTCTATTATTGTTACATTATAATTCACAATGATATAATTATACAACTTACCAAATGCAGAATTAGTGGGACACCTGAGGCTGTTTTCCTGCAACTACGTAGTCCCATCTTGGGGTGATGGGAGACAGTGACATCTGAAGTGTACTGCTTACATATAATCTACACTGTAATCTCATTTTGATTGCTTTTACTGCAGAAAATCTTGCTTCACAAAGCTAGGATGTTGGAAATGGAAGCAGGTTTTTTCATGTTTTTGTGGCAACCTCAGTATATACTGCCTTGACTTTAATCCAGAGCATATAGAGAGTAGAAGTTGTCTCAAATATACTTCTAAGACAACCATCATTTGCGATCTCAAGTAGTTACTCCTCTTCTGGCATAGAAAAAGTCAATTCACCTTGCTTATTTACAAATGGGTCCCAGATCCATTTCTTTCCAGTTCAGGGGTCTTTTTGTGGTTTTGAAGTAATGCTCAAACTCTTTTGAAAGCCGAGATAGGTAATCGTGCATTGACTGGGAAAAAGAAGGCCTTGGCTTAGTCTCTTACAAAATCTCTGCTAATGTTTGAAACATGTCAAAAACCCCAATGTTCACTCATCGCCCCATAATTCCCATTTTACTTTGAATGTAGCCACTTTATCTGCCAACTTGAACACCGTTGTCATTCTCTTCAGAAGTGACAGATTTGGCCAGGCATGGTGGCTCATGCCTATAATCCCAGCACTCTGGGAGCCTGAGATGAGAGGATTGCCTGAGCCCACGGGTTTGAGATCAGCCTGGACAACTTGGCAAGACCTCATCTCTACAATAAATCAAAAAATCAGCTGGGCATGGTAGCACACACCTGTAGTCTCAGCTACTTGGAAGGCTGAGGTGGAAGGATTGCCTAAGCCTAGCAGGTTGAACTGTGGTGGCCATGAGCATGCCACTGCACTCCAGCCTGGGCAACAGAGTGAGACTTCAACTCAAAAAAACAAACAAACAACAACAAATAAGTGACAGATTGAGTTCTTTGAAAAGGTTGAATATGTCACATAATTAAGCAAGTTGTGTGACCCATTCTGTGTCACTGATTATGCTGCCAGCGGTGACTATTTTCCTAGAAAAAATCTCTGGAGTGGCTCTCATGACTTAAAAACTCTGAGTCCATCTCCTCGCAGAGCAGTATGAACAGATACGAGTTAAGGGCATGTACTTTAATGTTGTTGATTTTAATCACATCCTACAAAACATTGTTAAGTTCAGGTGACATTTCTTATGGATGGCAGTGCATAGATTCACATTCAGAAGTGACCTCTTTGACTCAAGTTGTGGAGTCAGAAAGCTGTCCAATCATGGCAGTCGCTCCATCTGTGCATATGCCGACACAAAATGACCAATTCAATTTTCCTGACAGGTAATCATTCAGAGATTTGAATAGTTCTGCAGTTGTGGTATTGGTTGGCAACAAAAATACTCATAACATATCCTCATGCACATCATCCTGAAAAATATATCACACCAAAACAAGTATTGTTGCTTTGTTGTCAATATCGGTAGACTTCTCAAGCTGGATTGGGTACCACCATGACTCAGTATTCCTCTCTAACAATTGTGCCTCAATATCCTCTGCAATTCCATACATTCATTTAGTTACGGTGTTAGGCCAAAAAGGAACACATGCCATTTTTTGAGCTGCAGCCTCCCCTAAAAGTCCACAACAAATGTCCTTAGCAGTAGGCAGGATCGACTCTTCACCAACAGTAAAGGGCTTCTTAGTTTTAGTCACTAAGAATGATGCTCACAATGCAGACACATTTGATGAAGTGATGACCTTCAATAATTGCATCTATTCTTCATGTTAAGTTTTTTTTGTTTGTTTTTTGTTTTTCCTTTTGTAAAACGCCAGGGCTTGTCTTTTAATGCAGGATGCTTGGTCTCCATGTGATGAAGCAGTTTTGAAGATTTCATGGCTTTGTTGGATAGCTGGTTGCCACATATTATACAAAGCTGGCTTGGAAGATATAAATCATCTATTGTGATGAACCTGAAATTTAAGTAGGACTCTAGGTATTTTCTTTTAACTGTAGCTGTCTTTCTGTTGGCAGTCACAGAATCTTGTGCTGTCTCATAATTGGGTCTTTCCCCATTTCCAAAAAGCTCTCCAGTGACATTTGATTTTTACTCATTTTGGATAGGATTAGCTTGCGAACTTATTGAATCTGTGCCTGAGATAAGTACACAGTGCAGAGAAGAGATGTGGATGGAAGTAATAAATAAAATAATATGACGGCTGCATACAGACCAAAATAAGTGTAAAATTCTGACTTAAAGCCCGTCACCAGATGTAGCTGTATGATTGAAGTATATCAGCTCACTTGCCACTCACTGATAGGGTTTTGATATGTGTCTGCAAACCATTAATTTATTATGGTCTTTGTGCAGTAAACCTCACTGATAATGTTGATCTGTATTTGCAGCTGCTATCCAGTGCTAGCATCATCACCTCAGATCATCAGGCATTAGATTCTCCTAAGGAGCACACAACCTAGATCCTTTGCATGCACAGTTCACAATACAGTTCACGCTCCTATAAGAATATAATGCCACTGCTGATCTGGCAAAAGATAGAGCTCACAAAGTAAGGCACACAATGGGGAGCGGCTGTAAACACAGAAGAAGCTTTGCTCACTTGCCTGGCCCTCACCTTCTGTTGTGCAGCCCAGTTCCTAACAGGCCACAGACGGGTACCCATCCATGGCCCAGCAGTTGGGGACCCCGGGTTAAAGGGTATAAACATGCAGTCAATTAAAGTAAATTCTAGAACAAAGAATAGTCTAATAATAATGAAAGTTCAATTAAGAAGGTCAATTCATCAAGATGATATAGTGATTCCTAATATTAGTGTATCTATTAATAAACTTTTAAAATAAATGAATACAAACTGAAAAATTGCTAGGCAAATCTATAAGTTAGAGATTGTTACTCCTCTCTCTCAGTTACTGATTGAACAATTAGAACAGAAATAAAAGTAAGGTTTTGTAAAAAAAAAAAAAAAAAAAGACTATCTATCAGTTTGACCTAACTGACATTGATGAAACATTCTACCCCAAACCAACAGATTTTTTTTGCTCTATTTTAAGCTACTTTATTGAAGTGTGATTGAAATGCAAGAAGCTGTACATACTAATGTATACAATTCCATGAATTTAAGAGTAAGTATATAAGCATATTGCTTATAATTATCAGCACTGTATTATGCACTTATAATTTGCTAAGAGGGTAGATCCTATGGTAAGTGTTCTTACCACTATCACTACAACCACCATGCGAATAATAGTAGTTATAACAATAAAAAAAGGAAACATTGAGATGGATATATTTATGGCCTTGATGGTAGAGTTGGTGTCACATGTGTAGACTACAAATTTTTGTCAAGTGTAATGAAACACTTATCACAATACATGACACTTTAATGTATAAAACTTAAAAAAAAATTTTATTATAAACATGTGGGGTACATTTCGGGATTAGGTATACAAACATTGATCATGCATATACCTTTGTTGATGAGGTATGCCCCTCCCTCCCCTAGCAGTTTCACTCAACTGCCAATCTCATCCCTCCTCCCCTGACAGTTTCCCACTACTGCCAATTGCTTTCTTATAGCATTATAATTGTTCAAGGTCCATTTATGAATGAGAACATATGGAACTCTGTTTTTTGTTTCTGTGATAAATCACTGAGTATGATCGACTCCAAAACCATCAAAGTTGCTGCTAAGTCCATATATTTGTCCTTCTTTATGGCTGCATAATATTCTATCGTGTATATGTACCACATTATTTTTAACCAGTTCAGCTTCGATGGCCAACACAGTTGGTTCCATGTTTTTGCTATTGTGAACAGAGATGCAACAAACATACGAGTGCAGGTATCTTTTTTGTAGAATAATTTGAGTTCCTCCAGGTATATTCCCAATAGGGGAATTGCTGGGTCATATGGAAGTTCAATTTCTAGTTCTTTCAGAAATCACCACACTGTCTTCCAAAGAGGCTGCACCAGTTTGCATTCCCACCAGCAGTGGAGAAGTATTCCTTTTTCTCCACATCCTCGCCAGCATCTGTTTTAGTTTGTTTTATTAATGATGGCCGTTCTTACAGGGGTTAGGAGGTATCTCAGCGTGGTTTTGATCTGCATTTCTCTGATGATGAGTGAGACTGAGCACTTTTTCATATGTCTCTTGGCTGCCCATGTATCTTCTTTTGAGAAGTGTCTATTCATGTCTTTTGCCCACTTTGTGAAGGGGCTGTGTGTTTTTTTTTCCTTTTGGCATGTTTCAGTTCCTTGTGGATCCTAGATTTTAGGCCTTTGTCGGATAAAGTTGGCAAATATATTTTTCCATTCTGTGGGCTGTCTCCCTGCTCTCTTGATGGTTTCTTTTGCTTTGCAGAAGCTCGTTAATTTGATGAGGTCCCACTTGTTTATTTTATTTCTTAAGGTGTTGGCCTTTAGGATTCTAAATAAGAATTGGTTTCCAGTTCCAATTTTCATAAGGGTGTCTCCTGTGTTTTCTAAGATTCTTATAGTTTGAGGTTTTACATTCAGGTCTTTGATCTATTTAGAATTAATTGTTTGTATGGTGATAGGTAGGGGTCCTGTTTCAATCTTCTGCATGTGGTCAGCCAGTTTTCCCAGCACCATTTACTAAGTAGGTTCTCCTCTCCCCAGTGGTTGTTGTTGTTGTTGAGTAATTGAGGTTTTGCTTCCAGAATCTCTATCCTGTTCCATTGGTCTATGAGCCTGTTGTTGTACCAATACCAGGCTGTTTTGATTACTGTAGCCTTACAGTAAAGTTTGAAGCCTGGAAGTGTGATACCTCCAGCTTTGTTTCTTTTGCTAAGGATTGTTTTAGCTATTCATGGTCATTTATGTTTTCATATGAATTTCTGTATTGTCATTTCCAGGTCAGAGAAGAATGGTGTTGGTAGCTTAATGGGTATAGCGTTAAATCTGTAGATTGCCTTTGGTAGGATGGACATCTTAACAATGTTAATTTTTCCTATGCATGAACATGGAATATTTTTTCCATTTGTTTGTGTCTTCTTGGATGTTTTTAAGCAATGTTTTGTAATTTTCATTGTATAGGTCTTTCACTTCTCTGGTTAGGAAGATGCCAAGATATTTCATTTTTTTGATGGCTGTTGTGAATGGGATTGTGCTTTCTATTTGGATCTCTGCCTGCTTGTTGTTGATATAAAGAAATGCAACTGTCTTTTGCACATTTATTTTGTAACCTGACTTTCCCAAAGTCCTTTATGAGTGCAAGCAGGTTTTTGACAGATTCTCTTGGATTTTCAAGGTTTAGGATCATCATCAGCAAATAGGGATAACTTGATTTCCTCATTTCCTTTTGGATTCCCCTTATTTCCCTTTCTTCTCTGATTGCCTGAGCTAGGACTTCCAACACAATATTGAATAAGAGGGGTGAGAGTGGGCAGCCTTGTCTTATTCCAGTTTTTAGGGGAAATGATTCTAGTTTCTGTCCATTTAGTAATATGTTAGCTGTAGGTTTGTTGTAGATGGCACTTACTATTTCTAGGTATGGTCTTTCTATTCCTAGGTGTTTGAGGGTTTTTATCAAGAAGGGATGCAGGATTTTAACAAAAACTGTTTCTGCATCTAATGAGATAATCGTGTGTTTCTTTTTTTTACATCTGTT
>CAUYQG010039359.1:0-11195 GCA_963574415.1 Tarsius wallacei | reverse complement strand
CTGATCACATGCAGAAGATTGAAACAGGATCCCTACCTGTCACCATACACAAAAAATTAACTCTAAATGGATCAAAGACCTAAATGTAAAACCTCAAACTATAAGAATCTTAGAAAACGCAGGAGACACCCTTATGGAAGTTGGATTTGGCAACCAATTTCTGATCAGAACCCTAAATGTCTATTCCTTAAGAAATAAGCTAGACAAGTGGGACCTCATCAAAGTAACGAGCTTCTGCAAAGCAAAACAAACCATCAAGAGAGCAGGGAGACCACCCACAGAATGAGAAAAAATATTTGCCAACGGTATATCTGACAAAGGTCTAACATCTGGGATCTACAAGGAATTCAAAAATGCCAAAAGAAAAAAAAAGCAAACAGCTCCATTAAAAAGTGGACAAAAGACATGAATAGACACTTCACAAAAGCAGATATATGGGCAGCCAACAGACACATGAAAGAGTGCACAGCCTCACTCATCATCAGAGAAATGCCAATCAAAATCACACTGAGAAACCACCTAACCCCAGTAAGAATGACCATCATTAATAAAACAACCAACAACAGATACTGGCGAGAATGTGGAGAAAAAGGAACGATTCTGCACTATTGGTGGAATTGCAAACTACATACAAATGGAAAAATATGCCAACTCTTTGGAAGACAGTGTGACAATTTCTGAAGTAACTAGAAATTGACTATCCATATGACCCAGCAATTCCCCTATTGGGAATATACCCGGAGGAACTCAAATCATTAACAAAATAGATACCTGGAAACGTATGTTTGTCGCAGCTCTATTCATAGTAGCCAAAGCATGAAACCAACCATGCTGTCCATTGAAATGGACTGGATAAAAAATGTGATACATATGCACAATGGAATATTATGCAACCATAAAGAAGGACAAACGTGGAACTTGCAGCAACTTGGATGGATTTAGAGTTGATCATACTCAGTGATCTATCACAGAAACAAAGAACAGAGTACCATATGTTTTTACTTATAAACGTACCTTGAACAATTATTATGATACTATAAGAAAGGGATTGCCAGTAATGGGAAACTGTCCGGAGAGGGAGGTGGGATTGACAGTTGAGGGAAACTGCTAGGGGAGGGAGGAGCATACCTCATCAACAAGAGTACCTGTATAATCAACATTTGTATACCTAACCCTGATTTGTACCCCACATCTTTATAATAAACAAATGGTTGCAAAGAATTGAAGCAAGCGATTATAAAATGTTCTCTACTAAAAGATTATAGCAAAACAAAAAAGCATACTTGGAGACTCCAGAAAGCTTCACTACAAATGATTGAAAATGGAGAAACTATTTTCATTCTTTTTTACATTCTCACATCTACAAGGCAGAATTCAGAAAGAAACATTTATCCTCTGAGCTTTCCACAACCAAAAATAAGATGCAATTGTATACCTGAACTGTATTTCATTTTTAGTAACATCTTCTTCTGGTTTCTAAAGAAATGAATATTATTTTAATTAATTATTTACTTATTTTCCAGTAAAAGAATTAAGATTATCTATAATCTCTGTTACCATTTTTTTCTGTTTCTGTTCTGTATTTTTGCAACATATTTTATGCTATATTTAGAAAGACATCCTTTTAAAAAAAACAGAAAAACCTACTGCTGTTGATTTTCTGTTAGGGGTAAAAAGTTGAGGGGGCAGTCTTCCTAGAGCACTACTGCCTCTGGAGTGGATCAGAGTGAAGTCTTGCTCTGGAAACAAGGGTGGCTGCTGTTGGCAAGATGGGCGCAAAGTCTATTCTGCCATCTCTTCCAAAGTTCTTTCACAAAGCCACTTCCATCTTGAAACTCTCACCAGAAAACAGTACTCCATCTTTCTCTGGATATGGGCCACCTGTTTGATTTCCAATGTCCATGTTTGGCTAGGCGCCATGAAATGTTTCCCTCCCACCCCCTCCCCAGCCATAGCATTCTTTTATTGTCCCACATGAATAATTATATTTCTTAGGAGAAGAAAGGGGTAGAAAAGAAAAGTTGAAAATCAAGAAAAGAAACAGAAGTGAAATAAACATGCTGAAAGAGGAAGAGTGTAGATTGAAAGATGTATTCTATAAGGGAGGGAGGAATATTCATATGAAATCTAACTGGATCCATTGGGGACAAAACACCAGATTAAAATATCTGAACTCATCAGGAAGGTACATTTTTCTAAACTACTACCATGGGCATTTGCATTGCATTTATTTTTTCCTTCTTTTTTTTATTTTTTATTTTGGTGAAGATGATACCATTTATTTATTTGGTCATTAGAAATGACTATTTAGTGACAGCTCAAAAGAGGAAACCAATTAAATAAGAGTTCCCCCCAATTAAGGGAGCAATCGGATTAAGAAGAAAGTATATTTTACAAAAGCTCCCTCTATATTCATTTTTGTTTGATGTACACAGAGATTATTTTAAAATTAAGAATGTGACTTTTTAGTAATAGAAATGTTTATATACACAACAGTACTTCATGAAGTAAAATCTATTATTCACGGATATTTACCTGAAATAGCATACATCCAAATATGTGTGATTGTACTTTTTCAGTTTGTTACAATCAAGCATTAACAATTTATCAAACAATTTAACAATGATGATTAAAATCATCATTGAGATCCACAATTCTCAGTGCCCCATTAATTATTTCAGCATGCGGATCGTTTTTTGTGTTTCTATCTTATATTTCTACACACTTTGCAACATAGTGAGTTTATATTTCCTATAATGTTTTAATAATTTTTTTTACAGAATAAGAACCATCAATAAAGGAATGCTCTGTGCAGTTGTAAGGCCTCTGCTCCTCAACTCCTGAATCTCTAGAGCATATCCGTCATGGTTCCTTGCCAGTGCCTTCTCAATATTCTGCAACCTTCAGACAAATCAGTAAACATACCCTAGAAGCAATAGCAAGAGAAAGAAAAGGAAAGGGAAACACACTAATGATATATACAGAGAGAGATGATAGTTCTCACTTTTCTCCTCCACTATCTATCCCCTGTTTCTCTTATTTCCTGCCAGATCCTTGGCTGGTTAAGTTTTCCTCCAGTGGGTGATTTAAACCTTCATTCTTTTGAGGAAACCTGTGTAGGATGCAATAGTCCTGTGTTAACTTTTACTTCTGACTATAGCTATAGAATGAAAAAACACAGGGTACCCCTTCCCCAAGCAGCCCCCCTCCACCCTCCACCCTTGCTTGGGTTTCCAGGCGTCCATCGATTGCAACAATCCCATTTCTCCTTGATGGTCAACATCAATTAATACAGCACCTTTTGCCTGTTTTTCTAATGGCATGATAAGTCTAAAATGACCAGGCAGCAGTCTCAAACTCACATTTAGAGTTGTGGGAACTCCCCACTTTCCCCTTTGCCTTACTGGGAAGGAAATTTTCACTGCCCAAATGGTACATGCTTCCCTCACTCACTTTTTTTTTTTGATTGGGAAATTTGGAAAAAGGAGTTTATGATGCGTTGCCCACCTTTTGGAACTATCTCTTTTTTTTTTTTTTTTTTTTTTTTTGAGTTGGAGTCTCACTCTGTCGCCCAGACTGGAGTGCAGTGGCCGCTCCGGCCACCGCAGCCTCGACCTGCTGGGCTCTGGCGATCCTTCCGCCTCAGCCTTCCAAGTAGCTGGAGCTACAAGTGTGCGCTACCACGCCCGGTTGATTTTTGATTTATTGTAGAGATGAGGTCTCGCCAAGTTGCCCAGGAGGGTCTCGAACCCGCGGGCTCAGGCAATCCACTCACCTCAGCCTCCCAAAGGCATGGGATTACAGGCTGAGCCACCGAGCCCAGCGGAACTCTCTCTTTTAGGGTAAGGTATCTTCCAGTTTCAGCAGCCTTCCCCACTACCGGGTGCAAGCACTCTGTCCACTGTAGGGGGGTGACAGGCATTGTGACCAGCCAGTGGTGCCACCTACTGGTGAAACAGGCCTGTGTGTTTCATTAATCAAGGCTAGAAGGTCCAGGGTGGCCACCCGCTTGCATCACACCTGCCTCACCAACTCCAGTCTCGTCTCAAGCTGACATTTTAGTCTCCTCAGTCTGACTTCTGTGCCTATCTCTCAACTGGTTCTAAATCTGGATTGAAAATGTGGCCATAGTTAACCTCTTCTAAAATCCCACGCTACTGATTTAAAGAAAAAGATTATGCCAAAGCAGAGCTTTGACTTTCCCCACAGGTAGTGAAATAGAAATTTTTCCAACCATTGCTACTCTTGGATTCTTATGTGTAGCATAAAATTAGGGAATTAGGAACAAACTTCATGAGAGAATTTTACCACCTTAGAATTTAGGGCAACTCTATAAGGAAATACAGCTGTAGCTTTGCCCTATTTAACATGTGTCGGTTCTCAAATCTTTAGGGATACAACATAACATCTATATTGAACTATAAAGTTTTTTAAAGTTTTATGATACTGTTTAGGTTATATAGAGCATCTTTCTTTCTTAGTATTTAATAAACCAACTACTAAAAGAATGTTTTTCACATGGAATCTAGAGGATAATAACTTTAAAGTATTCACCATAAACATTTTGGGGACTTGGAGTGTTTTTATTATTTTCTTAAATTGAGTATGGTGATCCCCAAACCAGGTAAAGATCCAACAAAGAAAGAGAACTACAGGCTAATATCCTCGATGAACATGGATGCTAAAATTCTCAATAAGATCCTTGCAAATTGGATTCAACAACATATCTCAAAAATTATCCACCATGACCAAGTAGGCTTCATCCCCAGGATGCAGGGCTGGTTCAACATTCATGAGACAATAAACATAATTAAACACATCAACAGATGTAAAAACAAAAACCACATGATTATATCATTAGACGCGGAAAAAGCTTTTGACAAAATCCAGCACCCCTTCTTGATAAAAACCCTTGAACATCTAGACCTAGATAGAACATACTTCAAAATAGTAAGAGTCATCTATGAGAAACTCACAGCCAGCATACTGCTAATCAGACAGAAATTGGAACCATTTCCCCTGAAAACCGGAACAAGACAGCAATGCCCACTCTCACCTCTCCTTTTCAACATAGTTTTGCAAGTCCTAGCTAGAGCAAACAGACAAGAGAAGGAGATCTGCAGTATCCAAATAGGAAAAGAGGAAGTCAAGTTATCCCTCTTTGCAGACGACATTATTCTATTCCTCGAAAACCCAAGAGAATCTGTCAAAAACCTCCTTGCACTGATAAAGGACTTTGGCAAAGTCTCAGGGTATAAAATCAATGTGCAAAAGACAGTCGCATTCCTATACAACAACAATAAACAAACAGAAACCCAAATAAAAAACACAAATCCCACTCACAATAGCCAGAAAAAAAAATCAAATACCTTAGCATCTTCCTAACCAGAGACATAAAAGACCTTTACAATGAAAACTACAAAACACTGCTAAAAGAAATCAAAGATGATACAAACAAATGGAAAAATATTCCATGCTCATAGACTGGAAGAATCAACATTGTTAACATGTCCATCCTACCCAAGGCAATCTATGGATTTAATGCAA
This sequence comes from Tarsius wallacei, assembly GCA_963574415.1. Lineage (NCBI taxonomy): Eukaryota > Metazoa > Chordata > Mammalia > Primates > Tarsiidae > Tarsius > Tarsius wallacei. Next base: position 5,648 of record CAUYQG010039359.1, on the reverse strand, counting down.
TACCCATTAAATTGCCAGCAGCATTCTTCTCAGAACTGGAAACAACAATACAGGAATTAATATGGAAATATAAACGACCACGAATCATCTAAAAAAAAACCTCAGCAAATAAAAACAAAGCAGGAGGTATCACACTCCCAGGTTTTAAACTCTATTATAAAGCTACAATAATCAAGATAACCTGGTATTGATACAGGAACAGAAGTATAGACCAATGAAACATAAAGATCTCAGAAGCAAAACCTCGGTTTCTCAACCAACTCATCTTCAACAAAGCCTCCATCACCAACAACTGGGGAAAGGAGAACCTATTCAGTAAATGATGCTGGGAAAACTGGTTGACCATATGCACAAGATTAAAACAAGATCCCTACCTATCACCATACACAAAAATCAACTCTAAATGGATCAAAGACCTAAATGTAAAACCTCAAAGCATAAGAACCCTAGAAAATGCAGGAGGCACTCTTATGGAAATTGAAACTGGCGACCAATTCCTGATCAAAACCCCAAGTGCCCATGCCATAAGAGATAAGATAGACAAGTGGGACCTCATCAAACCGACAAGCTTCTGTAAAGCCAAAGAAACCACCAAGAGAGTGGGGAGGCAGCCCACAGACTGGGAAAAAATATTTGACAACTCTATGTCTGACAAAGGCCTAACATCTAGGATCTACAAGGAACTCAAACATGACGAAAAAAAAAAACTATCAGCTCCATTACAAAGTGGGCAAAAGATATAAATAGACAGTTCTCAAAAGAAGACATACGAGCAGCCAACAGATACATGAAAAAATGCTCAACTTCACTAGTCATCAAAGAAAGGCAAATTAAAACTACACTGAGATACCACCTAACTCCAGGTGGTATCTGGATGGCTATCATTAATAACTCAAAAAACAACAGATGCTGGAGAGAATGTGGCGAAAAGGGAACACTTCTACGTTGTTGGTGGGAGTGTAAACTAGTACAACCTCTGTGAAAAACAGTGTGGTGATTCCTAAAAGATCTAAAAATTGACCTTCCGTATGACCCCACAATCCCCCTACTGGAAATATACCCGGAAGAACTCAAATCACTCTATAAAAAAGATACCTGCACACATATGTTTATCGCAGCATTGTTTACAGAACAAGAATGTGGAACCAACCATGCTGCCCATCAAAAAAGGACTGGATAAAAAAAAATGTGGTACATATACACGATGGAATATTACGCAGTCATAAAGAAGAACAAAATCATTAACTTCACAGCAACCTGGATGGACTTAGAGTCTATAATACTGAGTGATCTTTCACAGAAACAAAGAACTGAGCATCACATGTTCTCACTCTTAAGCAGATTTTGAACAATTATCATATTACTATTAGAAAGGGATTGGCAGTAGTGGGAAACTGCAGGGGAGGGTAGGTAGGATTGGCAGTTGAGGGAACCTGCCAGGGGAGGGAGAGGCATCTGCATGATGAACATTCATATACCTAACCCTGAATTGTAACTCACCTCTTTAAAATAAAAAAAATTAAAAGGAAAAAAAAACCTAAAAAAATTAAAAGGAAAAAATAAACAAATAAATAGAGTATAGTGTTAGAGATGTGAGTATAAATTTATGCTGTGGAATGAATGACAGAAAACTGAAGGGCTGCCTTCATTAAATTATTTTAAAAACTATGCTATAGTCTCTAACTCATTTTGTTAAATAACTAACTGCACATATGTTACCAATTGCCTACCTAGGAGAAAATGAATATTTATTGTACATTTCATGTCAAGTCGTAAGATTATAATTTAAGCATAAACCATTAACATGGTCGATTTCCTTTTGTGGCCTTAAAATAGGTTTCCCTACAATTTAAATAAGAATATTGATCCAAAGAAGTACAGGCTTAAAATATGCCACTTTGATTTAGAGTGAGTTCTCTGAAAATTAAAATAATATCCAAGCTGTATACATTTCTGAACTAATTACTGCATTGGATATATGTTGGTTAAACTTGACTTCAAAAATAGAAAGCAATTAGAGTGGATAGCCTCCATAAGTCCTTGAACTATTTATTTTGAACAAAATTGTACAAATTACAGTTAAGCATATGTTATTAATAGCTTCTCAGTCTTAGATAGGTGGCTTTAAATTTATCACTATGGATATTAATCTTAACTTTCAGTTTTCTGATGTCATTTTTATTGATTTTCTCCTGCTTTAAGTTGTATGCTATTTTAACCATTTGCTGCTCTAGAAGAGGAAGAGCAAATTCCATTCTGGTCAGGTGATAGCTCTGATAATGAAAAGGATACATAAACTACACCATTTGGTCCCTCGCTATGAAGCTGATTGATGAGCTCAATGAACCAGAAAAGGCTTTACTGGCAGCCATAGTAGCTATTCTAACAGAGGTAGGGAAGAATTGGGGATAAAGGAAAAATAAAGTAGCCTGCTTTCACTCTTTATTTTTCCTTAAAATAGGGTAATGGTAGGGGATAGACATATGAGGAAATATACTAAATTCCATATGATATTCCTTTAGGATTCCCACTAGCTCACTTGTTACCAGCATATTGAGTTTCTATATATTGAACCTTCAAAATTACTTTCGTAAAAATCTATTTTGTTTTTGTTTTAGCCATTTTTAAAATTTTGTATATTAGTTTTGGATACTGTAACGCTTGATTGCCGCTTTGGAGCAAAAGGTAAGAAACATTTTTATGTGATCAATGTTTTGACTCTTGTAGTGAAAAATGTTGTTTGTAATAGCAAGAGAGACTCACTTTACGTTATTATGTCCTGTGGATGCAGTTTTCCATGCACCAGGCCAAAATCTGAGTTAGAACATATGCACAGTGTTTTACGGGACAGTGGTAGAGTGCAAAGTGGCCAAAAGGGAGTAGAAAGAAAATCGACTTGGTGTTGGGACAGACCTGAGTTGGAATCCAGACACGTCCACCTGGTATCCTGGTTTCCAGTTGACTCTGGGCAAGATACTTAACATCCATAAGACTCACATTCTTCATCTCTAAAATGGAAAGAATAGTGACCATCCAACAAGGTTATTGTAAGGCCTAAGCACCTAATATGTCTGGCACTTGCAAGGGATTCTGCAGGTATTAAAATACTCCTCACTCATTTTCCCTCTAAAATATTTTCTATTAATAAGTACATGTTCAGTGAACTATTGATGGCAGCAAAGACAAAAAGAGGGAAGGTATAGGATATGATAAGATTTCTTCCTAGCTCACTTTAAGATGAGAAGCAAATGGGTGTCACATCCAAATCAAAGTCTGTTTTTACCAAGTGTGTTTTCCCTGTGAGGAAACATATCTCGTAACACTTTACCTCATTAACCAACTTAACGGTGTATAGCATCCCTAATACCCCTGTGCACTGTGATTATTAAAATCCTTGGCAGCTGAATGTGCTAGAGATGAGAACAGAATAACTGAGTTATAACCAGTGAGGGAGGCCTTATTAGAATACCACCTTGCCTCTTTCTGCTCGGGTTTAGCTTGTCAAAAGTAAGATATAAAAGTCGACTTTCTATAAATTTTTTCCACCCGTTTCACCTACGATCGTCTTGAATATCTTAAAAAGAGCTTTTTATACCCTAGAAAAGAAACCCATACTTTGATATTTTTTGAAGTTCGATGTTAAAATGTCTATAACATTGACTTTGCCAGCCAAAGTTTGAGCCAGATATTGTTTATCAGCTTTCAATCAGAGGATAAGTTGATCCCCCACATTTTTAATTTGTCTATGAAGATATTCTGTCAGCAACACCTGACTCTGGCAAGACACAAAAGAAACCCAAGTCAACTCTTATTTAATGTCTAACCACTGTCTCATTCCTTCTGAAGATTAAGAACGATTTCTTTAGGCCTGGTATTTAGAATAAACTGACCTCTAAATTCTCTTAATCCTGTATTCTTATGAGTCTCTTAAGTATTTATTAAGCACCCTACATGAGTTTGCCCTGTTAAGGTACCGAATAAGCACAAAATAAAACCTTTAACACAGGAGATTAAAATCCAAGTTTCCCTCCAATCTCAGTCCTTGACTAATAATAACTGGGTTCACTTAAAGTACAAAGTAGATAAATTCTCATCTGGGTTTTTAACTTAGTATACATGTATACTGTGTACCAGAAACTGGCACTTCAAAGGTAAACAAGATAACCATGGTCTCTGTAGCTTACCAAATTCTAAAGTCTATAGTGAGAGACAGGTAACTAATTAAATACTTGGGATAAGAGCTTTGATGGGGCAGGTCTTTGAATGTTTCTGGTTTCTGGCTTGGACAGCTTAATGAATGAAAGTGTCATTGACCCTAGTGCTATATATATCAAATTTCAATTTCAGAAGACCATATGTTTTCCTTATATCAGATATTTTTAATTTTAAAATACTAGTATGTTTTCAACTATAGCAACCTAATAATACATAGAAAATCACTAAACACAGAAATTGAGAGGATCCTGCATGCATAATTTGAATCCATTTGACTGAAGTGAACCTGGTTAAAATACAAGCTGTAATTTAATTATTTTGCCTAGTAAGCTACTGAAAAAAAAAGGAGTAAGTAGCACAAAAATGGTCATTAATTTATTTGCTGCAATCAAGCTTAGTTAAATGAAGTTTGTTCATTTCCCTTACTTCAGAACTCCTGTTGTTGCTACTGACAACCAACTATTGATTGGTTATATGGATAAAATAACTATTATACAGATAAATAACTCTTAAAATTCATCCTAAAAATGAGGAGAGAGCTGAAAAAATAGAAAAATACTTACAGTAAAGGAATCTAGAAGTAAATGCAGTATGTTGGGGTTTTATTTTTAGAATCATCAGGTATCCAAGAAACCACTGTAATTGCTAGTCTTATGTACAAGAGAAAATAGGTTTAAGGTTTATTGTATTTAATTTCATAAAAAAGTGATTTCAAATACGACATATAGAAAAAGATAGTATTACTTTCCTACTTCCTATTAAATAGTATTAATGACTAGAAATAGTGATTTTTTTTTAAAGAAGAACAATGGTCAAGTTATAAATTTGTTTTTTTGCTGTTGTCTTTATAATTTTTTATCAACTATATGCAGGTTCTTTGGACTCGTGGACTATATAATTCATCTTTTTATCTCCATGACCTAGTCTAGTGTCTGTCAATATTTAGTTGACGAATGAATGAATGGATCCTATTACTAACAAGAGCTCCATTCATGATGCATTATACTGCTCTATTAAGTATTCGCTTATTTATGATCGAGTCATTCTTTTTAGCTAAGAATTTGTGTGCTACAACATATTTAAATAGGCCAGAACTGGATACAGCAGGGTTTGAAGAGTTTCCTCATACCACAACATTTACCCATTTATTTTATTTTATTTTTATTTTATTATAAAGATGCGGAGTATGAGTCAGTATTAGGCGCGTAAGTAGTCTACACGCAGGTGAAGTTTGGACATCCAACTAGTCCTTACTTCCCCTGGTTTAGAACCAGGTACTTTTGAGTTGTTATATGTCCTCCTATTTGCATTCTGCATTTGTGATTTGTGCAGTAGCACAACCACATCTACACTTAACCTCATGCTTCATACATCTTACATTATCACCCATGAATTCCACACTGAAAGAATAAAGCATCAGGAACATGTCAGTC
>CAUYQG010039358.1:0-19057 GCA_963574415.1 Tarsius wallacei | reverse complement strand
TTTATTTTTTTGAGTTGGAGTCTCACTCTGTCGCCCAGACTGGAGTGCAGTGGCTGCTCCCAGCCACCGCAGCCTCGACCTGCTGGGCTCCGGCGATCCTTCCGCCTCAGCCTTCCAAGTAGCTGGAACTACAGGCGCGCGCTACCGCACCTGGCTAATTTTTTGATTTATTGTAGAGATGAGGTCTCACCAAGTTGCCCAGGTAGGTCTCAAACCCGCGGGCTCAGGCAATCCACTCACCTCAGCCTCCCAAGATGAGGGATTACAGGCTGAGCCGCCAAGGCCAGCTTTTAATTACTTTTTAAGATACTGTGCTCGAGTTATAATATGCCAGACTTAAAAAAAAATACATACAATAAAGTTATAAATCATATACAAATAATTGGTAAAAACAGTGATATCATTATTTGAGAGGAAAAAACCCACACATTTAAAGTACTAATATGCAAACTAATTGTCTTTGGAACAATTTTAAAAGAGTACTATTGATAATATTCACTTATTATCAGAGAAAAAATTGCAGGTTTTAACCAAAATAAACAGATATAACTATATAATATAAATGTATTTATATATACCATATTCTTATTTTAAAGACACTTATGGGGAAACTAATATCTAAATGTAACCATCCAAGAGAAAGGCAAAATGAAATGTCAAGTTTAAGAAACTATGCAATTAACTAACAGATTCTTAAGAGTTTTCCATAGAGAAAAACTTCTCTTGTGGGTCAAAGTAGAGCACACTCCTCTAATCTCTTTCAAACAAAGATTGTTTCAAACAAAGATTGTTTCTATAATTACTACAGCAATGAATGTATACTGTGACAAGGACTAAAATGTGGCTTTTACTTTAAAGTAGTTTTCTCTTGTCTAAATCATTAACTTATTGCTAAACATAAATAAGTTCTTCAAAGAAAAACTGCTCAACTCACAGGTAAAAATGGAGTACTTAAACCAAAAACCATCTTAACTCCTAAAACCAAAAAATATATAAATTGATTATATTAAAAGACACCAATCCATACTAGCTTCTTTCAAGAGAAGATTAATTAATTTCCTAAATGCTAGATAATATAGAAGTTGGTAACTTACTTCATGGTTACAGAGAGTTTTTGCAAATTGTTTCCTCTCCTGGGCATAGTACGCTGCCTGCTGGTAATAGAAACCAGGGTTCTGAGTTTGAATAGCTGTTAACCCTAACTTAATAGCTTCATCAAATAAATCTCCAAAGGCCTGGAACCTTAAAAAAAAAAAAAATCAAGCAATAAAAAAGAATTTTCAAAAAAGAAGCTTACTTCTAGTAATTATTCATCCAGGGAACCCTTAACCACAACAGATTGTGTTAAAATAGTACCACTGATTAACAGTTAATATTTATTACAATTTCTTTGTAAATATACACTAATAGTAGGTTACAGATAAAATCTGTATTTAAGTCATCTCTTCTGTACTAACAAGTCTATATAAATATGCCATCAAACTAGATCTCAACATAGTTTCCACCACTCAAATACATCCAAGTTTCTGGGAACAATTTCATTTCAGCAACTTTTAAATGTCTTTCAAACAGTAAGTTCCATGACAGCAGAAACTTTGCTTTGTTTACTGTTATATTGTCAGGATCTAGACACACAGTAGAAACGCAACAAATATATGTCGAATGAAAAGGACGGTATAATGAATTAAATGATTTCCATTAAGGAATTGTATGAATCAATACATTATCACCATAAACAAACTTATACTACATCATTAAAATCCTACCCACTGACAAAAAATTTAGTTCAGTTTTAGAACCAAAGTCTATGCTAGCTACATTTCTCCAAACCCCATTATTTTTAAAAATATTCTAAAGGTACAATTTAAAACATACTGTTTAGACATCCATGCAGCATGCTCAAAAGATAACTCCGCACTTCCAATTTTTTTCTTACACAAGTCAATGTGTTTTCGGAACTGAGCAATTGCATCCAACGGTGTGTTGTGTTGAAAACACAGCCTACAGATCTGCAAAATGTAAAAGTGATCCCAAAATACTGAACATAAAAAAATCAAAGTCAAAAGACATAGCCATTTAAAAAGAAATAAAGTCTGAGAATAACTTTTTAAAAAGACTACAGAATTTCCTTTTCTGAAGTTCGTTGCAATAGAACTGATTTTCTTCATCAGGATGGTTATACCAAAACCAGATGTAATGTCCCTTTTAGAAATGAAATAAAGTAACTCAGTACTTGTACTGAATTTATTCTATACTTTACAAAAGCTTTTCAAAAATATAGAATTTAAAAAATTATTCCCAGTGAAAAACATAAACATAGGCTAAAATAACTATCTCCAAAGGTAACTGAGAAAGGATAGATTAACCTTTAGCATTAGATTCATCAGAAAGCTAAAGATCTAGCTGGGCTCGGTGGCTCAGCCTGTAATCCCGTGCTTTGGGAGGCTGAGGTGAGTGGATTGCCTGAGCCCATGGGTTCGAGACCCGCCTGGGCAACTTGGCGAGACCTCATCTCTACAATAAATCAAAAATTAGCTGGGCAGGGTAGCGCGCGCCTGTAGTTCCAGCTACTCGGAAGGCTGAGGCGGAAGGATCGCCAGAGCCCAGCAGGTCAAGGCTGCGGTGGCTGGGAGCGTGCCACTGCACTCCAGTCTGGGCGACAGAGTGAGACTCCAACTCAAAAAAAAAGAAAGCTAAAGATCTTACTTTGTTGTTTAAGTTGGAGTCTCACTCTATCACCCATGCTGGAGTGCAGTGGCATGCTCACAGCCACCACAGCCTCGACCTGCTGGAGGCTCAGGCGATCTTTCCAATGATCTATCCAGTCTTCTAAGTACCTGGAACCACACAGGTGCATGCCAACATGCTTGGCTAATTTTTTTATAAATTGTAGATATGAGATCTCGCCAAGTTGCCCAAGCTGGTCTTGAACCCTTGGGCTCAGACAATCCTCTGCTTTAGCCTCCCAAAGTACTGGGATTACAGGTGTGACCCACTATGCCAGGCAGAAAACTAAAGATTTTCTGTAGCACAATTAAAGCACATCAGACAAGAATTACATATCAAACAAGAATTACAAAAATACTAGAAAATGTTGTGTCTGGAATACTATTTCAAACAGTAACAACCTCTGTATTTGAGTTAAGAGGAAACAAGGAAGAAACAAAGCCTAAATTTACTTTTATGTGCTCGTAACAAGCTTCAATTTCTTTTCTTTTTTTTTTTGAGTTGGAGTCTTACTCTCGCCCAGACTGGAGTGCAGTGGCCGCTCCCGGCCACCACAGCTTCCACCTGCTGGGCTCCAGCGATCCTTCCGCCTCAGCCTTCCGAGTAGCTGGAACTACAGGTGCGCGCTACCACGCCCTGCTAATTTTTTTGATTTATTGTAGAGATGAGGTCTCGCCAAGTTGCCCAGGGGGGTCTCGAACCCGCGGGCTCAGGCAATCCACTCACTTCAGCCTCCCAAAGTGAGGGATTACAGGCTGAGCCACTGAGGCTGGCTTCAATTTCATTTTTTAAGTACAAAAGAATAGATGAAAAGTAAGTCTCTCATCCATCCTTGTTCCTCAGTCATTCACTTTCCCTCTCCTGAGGTAACCAGTTCTGGCATATGTTTCCTGATACATTCTACAAAGACAAGTTATATGTGTGCATTTCTACATAAACTATTCTTTATACAAAGAGCATCATACTGAATATGCTAATTTGTGCCTTTTTTCACGTCACAATATATCTTGGATATGATTCCGTATCAATATAACCAAGGGGGGCTGAAACACCTGAAATTATCTGTTGGAGGGCGGGTCCCTTGTACACTCAGAATCTGCTCCTTCGCATCAAACAGTCAACCAAAGTTTTCATCTGGAAGTTTTGAGAAGGTTGCATCACGATTTGTGGAAGAAACATACTGAGTTGAGGCAAGCAGGTGACTTTCACCATGACAATACACCTGCCAACACCGTGCTGAGTATTCTGCAGCTTTTGACCAAAAACAGCATGATACCCGTGCTCTACCCTCCCTGTTCACCCAATCTTGCCCCGAGACACTTTTTTTTTTGTTTCCCTGGATGGAAAAATACCCCCAAGGTAAACATTTTGCCAGTGTGGAAGAGGTGAAACAAAAACAGCAGCACTAAAAGGCATCAAAAGTGATGCATTCAGAAACTGTTTTGAGCAGTGGAAAAAGTGTCTCAATAAGTGTATTGTATCACCAAAGAGTACTCAAAGGTGACTAAAGCTTAAACACGTAAGAATACACTATTTTTTATAAATAAATTCCATTTTTTTGCTTCCTCCCCCTCGTAGAGCTGCCTTATTCTTAATAGCTGTATAATGTTCTGCTGTTTAGAGTTACAATTCATATAACCAATCCCTGATTGCTGGGTTTTTTCAAATCCTTTCCTACTAGAAAATATAACAAAAAATATCTATGTATATGTGAATTGCAAGTGTTAGCATATATATCAAATAAATTTCCTAAAATGCAATTACTAGGTCAAAGGGAACATCCACTTTAAACTGATAGCCACTGCAAACTATTTTCAGCCTCAGGATAAGCTATACCAATTATACTTAAACACCAACAATGAATTTAAGTATCTATTTGCCCACACTTCACCAACCCAGTGTCAGACATCTTTAAGATGAATGTGGAAAAATTAAAAGCAAAACAAATAGTCGCCACTTACCTTTTGACTACATCTATTTCTATGACATACAATCTTAAAGTAAAATGCTAAAGTAATTGGTATGAAAGTATCCTGTAAAGTGAATAGATACGGCTTTTCTGTGCTATGAAACCAAGGAAGGCTCACATAATTCTAATATGTTGCATCATTTAAAATTCATTAATACAGGTAGCTTTCTTCTCACACCTCCCTATTTACACGAAAAAACAAAATACCAAAAACCCTCTCAACGCTAAATAACTCTAGAACCCATCAACTCAAAAACTAACCATTACAAATAGGGTGCCATACCTTTTTGATATAAAATGATATAAAAGAGGAGAGCATAATTAAATACTAACTTTTCAGAGCAAGAATCTAATTTTGATTTTCAAATTTTAAAGAGGTAATTTAATGCCTAAAGATAAATTTCCTTTATTCAGAAATAGAATTATTTATTACCTTGTAGTTTATAAATCCTGCCATAGTTTTAATTTCCAGAATATTAGTTTCATGGGCTCTCAATTCATGCACAAGGTTATAGGCAGTCCTATAATTTCTAACAGAAACAAAGAGAGGGTAGTTAATAATTATATAAATGTATTTAAGAAAAGATTTCTAAGAGCAAAATTATTAGAAATAACAGACAGTATTTACTCAACATTTCTTGCACTCAACAGCTCAATAATAACATACATGTCAATCTCCGATTTCCTGAAAAGTAATCTATTAATTAATAATATGTGGGAGGAATCAATGACTTTCCATAAAGAACAAAACCATCACATGAACACTGTTCTGTCATTAACCAATAAAAAACAAACTGAAAAATGAAAGCAAACTGAACAGTTATTTAGAATTACACTGCAAACTTAGCATTCTATTAACAACAACAACAACAAATGTATATATATATATTAGAAGCACCATTACAAGCTCTCAAACAAACAGAGATCATATTAGCAAAGGTGATATCAAGACAGAACACAGGTCAACTTCTTCACCCCAAGTACCTCCTCAGACTAAGTGGGCATCACTGGTATCAGGTAGAGGCTGTAGGGGAGGGACAACTGTCCTTAAGGAAGCTCGGGCAGATAGAGAATGGTGGTGAGAAACAAGGGCCTGTGAAGAATGGGGCCCAGCCTGAACGTGGAAGGTAATGAGAAAAACTCAAAATAGACTTCTCCATAGAAAAAAACTTTGTTCTTTCATGAGCAGACTCAGGAAAGAAACTTTGTTCTGAACTCTTTCAGGTAAACTTATTTCTTTCCAGAATTATTTTTGAACAGAACTGAAATAGGTTTTAAACTAATATCCATAAAAATAAACGAGATTAAAGCCAGTTACAACTATAGGAAGTTGATGAGATTCAGAGACTACAACTTGGTGATTAGCACCTCAATAACAACAAAAATGTTTTTGCAAATTCCTGTGAATAATAGAATTATTTTTATTGCCTTCAATTTTTTCTCCCCCTCTTCAATTTTAGGATAGATAGCTGCTTTTTATCCCTTTGTCATACTGCCACTGTCAATCTTTAAAACTTGAGTTAAAGCTACAAAGAGGTCACGTTTTATTAAGTTGTGCTTAGTAAAAGTGAAGGAATAAAATGTTTAATCACTGCCAACATATCTGCAGCTAATCTTCAAGGCTCCAAGCAGAGCCTTCGGATGGAAAATGATGCTACCAACAGGCATTATAACTACAAAACAAAAGAAAAGAAATTTTTAAAAAAACCATACTTGAATAGAACAAATGTACTACTGCATAAAACTTTTTTAAAAATCAAGTCTCATTTAGATAATGTTTAATGTATACTATACTACACTTTGGAAATCTGTCTTAATGCAAGAATTTTACTGTGAATACAAATAAAAAATATTCAAGACAGAGAAAATTTTTAAATTACATTTCTGTAAATTATAAAATTTAATTATATTAGTCAGACCAGAAAGTTTTATGACACTATGAAATTTATTTCCAATAATAAATATTTTAAATCCTAAAATATTATACTCCACTCATCTCTAGACTAACTAAAATATTAAATACCTGAATCTAACCAATATAAAATTTTAAAATTAATTACAGTTTGGTTGAGATTCAGAAATGTCCACTTATGTTACTGTTAGTATAAAAATAAGAAAAATTTAGTTTGAAAACTGTTAAAAACTTACTTCAGAGCATTCTGTGTATCTTGTTTCAACTCACTGAAAAAAGCTATTTTGAACTGATGTCTAACAAATAAGAGCTAAAAAAGATAGAAAAAACACTATTATTAAACATATTCTATTTAAAGCGTGAAAATTATGTTTATTACAAGGAGACATATAAGAATGAAGAAAAACATTCAAAGTGGAAATTCAAGAATTATTCCAGCAAACAAGGATACAGTAAAAAAGGTTATAAAAATCTATCTTTAAGTACTTTAAAGACAAAGAGTTTAACAAATCTTAAAGGCAAGGAGTTTAATTTAAAAACAAATCAGTTTTTAAAAGCTTTAAAAAAAACTTTGGAAATACCGAAGCTATTTAAAACATCAAGGTATTAAAGACATGTGATAATCACCTCAAAAACAATCAATAATAAATAACCTACTCTAGAATTCTTCTATTAGCATGCAAAAATCATGTACCTGATGTGTTGTTTTATTCAAAAATTCTTTATGAGACTTCACTCTTCTGATCTCTGTGTAATAATAAGTCTGGGCATGTTCATAAAAGGCATTTTCTAATCTGTAAAAACAAAAACAAAGAAATCCAGCATTTAAATATTAAGGTTATTTTAAACCAAACTGTTTTCAAGAATCTATTTATAAGAACCGAAAGTTAAAATCCTGACAGAAATAAAGTCTATTTCACAGAAAATGTCTTTGATTAAGATCAATAATGTCTATGATAAATAAAGCAAAATATAATCTGAATTTCTAGATAAAAAGTGTAAAAGTAAGACCCCCTCAAAAGCCATTTAAAATTACCTATAGGATATAACTGATAAAAATAACCTTCTCCAATTCATAAAAATTCAGTAATCTTTCAAAGTACTTTTGCCCCACTATTTTATACTTTTATACAAAGACTGAAAAAAACAAATATTCAATACTTAATTCGATTTCACTTATTTTGGGGATTTTAATAGTTAAGGTTTAAAAGGATAAGAAAACAAATGGGGAAAGAACCAAAAACTGAACTAGCACATGAGACGAAAATAATATTTGTATGATTTAAATCCTGCTTCATCCTATAAGATCTCATAGGACAAAGACAATCTGAAGAGAGATGGATAAACAACTTAAATTTTCTTTAGTGAAAAGAAGTACACATCAGGAGTATCTGCCTAGGGTAGGAAAGTAAGCACAAGTCATAGCCAGATAAATGATGAATTTCAAGGTTTTTCCACCTCAGAATAAAACAGAATTTTGAATTTATATTCAAAGGGTTTAACATGCACCTAAGGAAAATATGTAAAGAAAAAAAAGGAAAGAAAACAGAATGAATAAGTCAAAATTTTAAAAAATCAAATATTTTAATTTTATCTTTAGAAACAAGGTCTCACTTTGTTGTCTAGGATGGAGTGTCATGGCACAATCAGAGCTCACTGTAGCCTCCAACTTCTGGGCTCAAGCGATCCTCCCACCTCTACTTCCTGCATTGCTGGGACTATAGATGTGTGCCACCTTGCCCACCTACTTTTGCTTGGTTTTTTTTTTTTTTGGTAGAGAGAAGGTCTTGCTATGTTGTCCAAGCTGGTCTTCAAGCAATCCTCCTGCCTTAGTCTTCCAAAGCACTGGGATTACAGGCATAAGTCACTGTGCCTCACCTAGATACTGTATTTTTAATGAAATTTTCTAGGTTAAGATTTTTCTATTTTCAAAAATATAATTCAAAAAATGTAAAATATGAAGAGAATTAAAATAGATTTTAACCTTTAACCAAATAATGTTTGAAGGAATATACTAACCTAACTTGTCCTTTAAAGTTTTACAAATGAGTAACAACAAGGCACTGACTAGATGTTATAAGGTAGCCAGAAATATGTCTACAGGTTGATCTTCTCAACAGAGATTCAGTATGATTAATCTAGATGATCTGAGTAACTACTAAAGGTGAGCTTTGGTGTTCGTTTTCTAGCAGGATGTGTACTCAGAGACAAAACACCTGTTACACAGTACAGAGAACTGAGAGCAAGTGGGCCTGGTAAGTCCTATTAATTCCTCTAAACTTGGTGATATGAACTCAAATCCTCCCTCCCTTTAAATATAACAGGTTACAGAGATATCCCTGGATACAGAACAAGTGTTGTAAGACTTTCACTTTTTAACTGAGAAAAAGAGTAACCAAAAACATGAATTAATAAATGACAAGCCAAGATGTGAGAGGGTTAGTGAAAAGACCAATTCTTTTAGGAGATATTAAAAAATTACACTTCTAAGTTGTATCAAACAATTAAGAATGCTCATTAGGGAAAAAGACCTTGAATTTTCTTTGTTTTACAATTAAAAAAGCCAACTAATTCAGCCTTCCCGTTTAGTGATTTAAACTAACTTAATTTTTAAAGTCCGTGATTTTTTATGATATTCCTTTGCCCCAAATAACCACTACTTACTTCCTACTAGTCTAAACCTTCAAGCACAGTTGCAGGCCGCCCACTTCCTTAAAGTGTTCCCAGGTCACATCTATGCATTTGTTCTCTGAAATCCTGTAAAACTTACTAACTATATTACAGTTACACTAGCAATGCTCTGTGGTATTTAACACAAATGTTTTCGGTCTCAACAATTACATTAGTTCCTTCATGAAGATAGAAAGCTAATAAAATTGTTTTGAACCAGACAAGATACATACATACTCACACACACATAGATACACACACAGTTATCTTTATTTTACTATTTGACCTGTCTCAAAATATAATTTACTCTTCCAGATAATTGAGGCTAAAATTGTAGTTACAAGCAGCTTCCTAGTCTAGGTATTTATCAGAAGAAATGTGATATTTACTCTCAGCAAAATTCACACGAAGATCACAAAAGCCCATTTTCTGCTACCACTGTACTAGCATGTCAATCAAACATACTTTTCAGAGTAAACAAACATGTATCTTAGTCACTGCAACTGAACTTTGAAAAACTAGCACTCACTCCAGGAAACAGAGCTAGCAGTTTTTAGATGAAGAACATTCAAGCTTTCAAATGATAAATGCAGACATAAGTCTAAAAGGAAAGAGGCGTTCCAAAATTTTGGAACACACGTAATAGGCAAAATAGTCACACAACTTTGGAGAACAAAAGGAGGAATACTGTATACTTAAAAGGAGGTTATGTTGAAGGTAGATCTTGTGCTAAAGGCTGAAAATAAAGGGAGCAAGAAGAGCTGGAGTGGCAAGCATGTCTTATGTCCCTTTTTTTCTTTTCCCCTAAAATGTTCCAGTAAAGGGGGCCGAGAGAGAGAATCAAGCACTGCTTCAATATTGTCCGACCCATCCAAATACTTATAGCAATCCCAATTTTTAATTTATGGAAAGGCAAAGATCAGAGATCCAAAGCTAATAACATGGATCAGTATATTTGTATACGCTGTTTTGCATTTTTAACAACTGAGTTCAAACCCATTAAAACTCTGTTTGAAATAGTTTTAAACTAGTTAAACTTCCAATATTTTCCAAGAGCCACTTTCAGCATGTTTTCTTTACAGGACAGCTGTCTTCTGAGAAATATGTGCTTTTCCATTAAGTGTCACCTCTGTTTTGTGGTAACACATGCAAGTTAGTATGACACTGAAGCCTACTGTTCTAAGAGGAAAGGTTTGAAAATCTGGAACACTTACCTTCTTATAAAAGAAAAATGCCTGACTCATCTCTAACTCCAACACTTAACTCTGTTTTAAGTATTTTGCTTTGAAATGATCAATGAACCTCTGTAAGACAAGATTTTCACAACCCTTCCTAACACATTACAGAAGTTTTATACACAGTCCAACATTTTGACACTTAAAAAAATTAATCCGATCACTGTAGCATGTATACTCAACACACTCAAATACTCGGCAGGCATATGAAAGCGTGAGAGTGCTGACAGTGACTCTGCTACCTCCCTCCTGGTCAGTGAAGACGAAGAACTGCTGATACTCCGCTTTATTCTCCCTCTTAAGATGAAATACAAACATGAACAAGAGCCTAAGTCTTCTCGTATCACCAGTGGACTGTCTTACGCACGCTCTGTCCACACAGTTACAAGTTGGAGGCCATAAACCCAGGGCATTTGCTTTTTACATCAGTCACTTTGACAGCGTACTCCTTATTGAAATGTTTCATTATCCCGAATAAAAGCATCAGCGGTTAAAGGCAGAAGTAACATCTTCTGTTTTCGTGTATCCCTAACAGCATACTACATTTGGAAGCAGAGGAGGACATGATCACTAATAGTTAAGGCAGGGTTCTCAAACTCAGCACTACTGACACTTAAGCCAGGTCCATCTCTGTTGTGCAAGGCTGTCCTGTGCACCATAGGATGTACAGCAACACCTCTAGCCTCCACCCACTAGATGCCAAGGTAGCAGACTCCTCAGTCATGGCAATCAAAAAAGTCTCCAGGAACTATCAAATATTCTGTGGTGGTCAATACTGCTTTGGTTGAGTCACTGGGTTAGGGTATATGGTAGAGGACAACAGATTTCTTGAAGGCTTCACACGAGTTTTAGAGCCTTAGGAGTTGAGTATGACAGAGCCAAGAAAAGGGGAGGTGGCCCGGGTTGGTAGGTGCCAGTATAGAAGCATACTGACAGAAACAGCATCATGAATAGAGAGGTGCTGAAGTGCAAAGTATCAGGTGGAAGCCCAAGGCCAAGCCTGGAGAGGGCATCAAAGGCCAGTTGTAAGGATGGCATAAGCCTCAGTGGAAAGAAAAGCAGTCTACGTGTGCCACCAGTTGCCTCTACATTGTCCCTCTCTTCTGTTTTTCCTATTGGTCATAAGTGTGCATTTAAAAAACAAAAAAACAAAATTCATTCTTTTTTCCTCACATTCTGGGCAATTATCTCAATGTTATCCTTAGCAATGTTATCCTGACTTTCTATGGGATCATTTCTGCTTCCATTGCCTTTAGTGTGGAGATTTATTTTGCAATCACTTTTCTTGCAATTCAGTTTTTAATTTGATCCTGTTCCTTTGCATGCTCTCTTCTTCTAAATTTATTCTTCTCTTTCTTAGAAGTCGGGTCATTTATATACCAATGAGAATGTCAGACAGCATCCTGTAGTGGATTATTTTCAGAAGTTTGCTTCTGAGAAAGAGAAAAGAAACAAATGCAAGAGAAGCAATAAAAGATAAACTAAAGTGTTCTTGAGTTTAAAAAGGATATTTATGCAGAATGAAAAGGAAAACGATTTTATCGTCAAAATCAGTGAAAATATTCATATCTAAACACATCTTAGCAAATACGTCTATACTATAAAACTTCTTTGCAACAATAAATGCCAGAAAGTAATGAATAAAAGCCACATAATTTTTAGGGTAGTGACGTGTTCTCAGGTAATCTGCCTATATATATACGAAAGCTTTATAAAGATATTTAAGATATGATGGGGCTTGGACCCTTCTTAAAAAATTATTTAAGTAGATACATCAACATATCAAGAATGAAGCAAAAAAACAGGCCAGAAATGCAAACACTCTCACATAAAAGGACACATATGCCACACAAGGATATGTGGTGATTCTGGAAAGTACAATGGAAAAACAAACATTTTTAAAATGAGGTTCAGGCGGATGTAAATAAGGAAAGGTGAGGTAATGCTAAGTGGAAGATTATTGTGTATTATATGATCACATTTATTTTTGTGTGTTTTGTATGTGTGCATATACTATAAAGATACACATATACCTGTTCCTACATAAAAAGACATTTTTGGAAAGGAAACTTAAGCAATTGCTGATAGTGATTACCTCAGGAAATTCGAGAGGGTTAAGAAGTTGACATAACAGACTTTTATTTTTATCCTATATCCTCTGTACCATTTGAATTATTTCCATGAACATGCTTTTCCATTTGTAAATAAATGGGTCTAGGTTACCAATTTCTCAATTTCGAACGAATAATCTTAAAAAAAACTTTTAAAAAACTTTTATTTACCTTATAATATAACCCACAAGGTGGTCAGTGTGGGGCAGTACAAACAAAGACTTTCCTGAGAGTTCACATGCATTACATAAAGCTGCAGCCCTTTCTGAAGCAATGACATCTTCTCCTGTTGATAACACCCCAAACAAAGGAGAAAAATAAAATAATTAATGTATGTTTCTAGATAAATACTTCCCCAGATCTGAAAAATATAAGTAAGAATAGAAACACAAAATACTTTTCACCATGCCGATAGGACTCCTAGACTCCTTAAAAGCTCTGTAGAGTTCTCAAAAGTTACACAGTATGTTATATACCTTTTAAGAAAACACTGTGGAATTTTCTACTGAGCCACAATAGATGGCCAAGTAATGCCAACAGATATGCCATCAACCTACTTCAAAACACTTATCTAAAAATGGAAACCATAATTCATAAAAGAGGTTTCCAAAACCATTTAGAATGCTACAAGCTTCAATATAGAAACAAAAATATATTTTGATCTATGAAAGTCTGAAGAGTAGAAGAAATAAGTATTTGAAACTAAGATGTTTCCCTAGAGGAAATTACAAATCCTATAGCATTTTTCTTTACCCTATAGCAAATTAAGAAATAAATTACATAAGGAATATAATTTCAAATAGATCTCTGACAAGTAAATTATTCATAATTTTTAAAAATCAAGTGAATTAACCATTTTGTCAATTAAACATACTCCCCATTTCCCCTACATGATGAAGTAAGTGGAACCAATGGTTCCAGTTGAGAAGATTTACACTCTTTACTAATTTTATTTTTTACAATAAGCATTTATTCATTTATTATTGACATTTTAAAAAGTTAACACACTACCAGCCCCATAATTGAATGCATAAAAAATTTCAACCTTAAAGAAAAATCTACCTCCCAGTAATAAGAATTGGGACTATAAAGCCACTAATGAATTTGCTTTTTGATACCTGGAGGCAAAGGAGTTTTCTTCTGAATCAGAACCACTGCAACTTTTGTGTTTCTCCCTTGTAAACTTTGCCTGCAATGGAAAAATAATAATAATATTAATTTAATTATTTTAACCTAAAAATATATCATGACTTTATACAAAATACAAGTATGATAATTCAATTGAAGATAAATGTCAACTTAAAAAATCAAGATCAGAGAAAATATTCTCCAGGAAAGCATACAGAAATTCTAAAAGTATAATCTCCCATCTTCTACTCCTTAAAAATCTGCCTTAAAAGCAAAAATTTGGGCAACCCCTTCGGGTCCCCTCCCTCTGTGGGAGTTTTTCTGTCCTCTCAATAAATCCTGGTTTAAAAAAAAAAAAAAAGCAAAAGTTTACTATATACTTTTATTTAAAAGTTATAACTTGCTTCTTTTTTTAAATTTTTAAAAGACAAATTCTCGCTTTCTTGCCTAGGCTGGTGTGTAGTGGTGCAATCACAGCTCACTGCAGCCTCAAACTCCTGGGCTTAGGAGACCCTTTTGCCTCCACCTCCCAAATAGCTGGAATTATAGGCACAAGCTGCAACTCCCAGTTTAATACAACCGACTTCTTCTTTCAGTGATATATCACAGGCTTCCAAAATAATTATTTTGAAACTGAAATAGTGATAATGCAAAAGTGTTTTATAAGACTAAAAAGTAACCACCAAATCTCCAAAAAAGATCACAATGCAAGAAGAAACATTTGGAAATTCAGAGCAATGTCTTCTAAATTTCTTCACATATCCTAGCATTATATACAGTCAATATCATTAGGAACTGAACAAGATTTGTTGGAGGTCAACAATACCCAAAGAAACCACTGCAGTCTAAATAGTACTTTGCTGCCTTCAAGAAATGTTAGTAAATAACAACAAACGTGCAAACTAACATGCCAACCCAATAAATAGAGAAGGTCATACCTGACTATTTCCACTCTGGTAGCGCACTCAGACTGCTTTTCTTTCCACTGAGGTTCATCCCAGTCCAGTTCGTAGAACACAACCACCAGGGCTGGTACCAGATTCAGATGCTTATTCATCCAACCAGTCTTTAATACTCCTTTAGGAATGTACCACTCATACGAAGTTCTCTGCAAACAATGGAAAAAGTTGAAAAGCTACTTGATAACAGCTCCCTGTTACAGGGTGGTAGACTTTTCTTTAAGGTTGAAATCTTTTATGCATTCAATTATGGGGCTGGTAGTGTGCTAACTTAAAAGTGTCAATAATAAATAAATGCTTATTGTAAAAAATGAAATGAGTAAAGAATATTATTGAGTATCAAGAACTTCATGTGTATTTATCTCATTCAATATATGCATTCCCCATTTTTATGATTAGGAAATTCAGGTTTACAGAAATTAAATAAAAGCCAGCAAGTGCTGGAGGCAGAATCTCAACCCTGGAGTCACTATACTTCCCATTTAAAGAAGAATGACTAAAATCAGAGTTTCCAATGATGTCAAGGCCTTCAAACACCCTGTTTAAAAAAAAAAAAAGTATGCAGCTCATTTCCAGGTAAATACTACTTATATTCTTCACCATTCTAGTTTCTGTTCTTGTAAATTTGCTTAAATAAAATATTATCTAAAATCCAATTAAATTGTTTCAAAGACACATTGCTGTGATGGCATCCACCTCACTTGTGGATAAAGTAAAAAATAAAGGACAATTCACAGCATAACAGCAGTCACTCAGGTATCAGCACTAAGTGCTATATGTTGGGAAGAGGACGCAGTAGATTTAAGTGTTAACCCTGAAGAATGTGTTTGAAACCTCAAATTACTTCTAAATCATCTGCACTGACAGGCTACTGCAATTCATGTTGGTCCAATGTCTACTTCAACTAAGGAAATACAACGACAACAAGGAAGACAGACACAAAACAAGGGAACACAGCAAAGAACTGAGAATAGGGAAATTAAAGGCATCCTGAATTGCAGAATTAAAGGAGGAAAGGGGGCTAGTTGTGCCGGGCCACTTGCCTTTCTTGGCACAAACATCACGTTAAAGAAAAAAAAAATGTGTAAAGGCCAGGGCCAAGGGTGCTGTTTCTTGCAGTTTCAAACAGCTAACAGTTTCCAGGGCTGAGTATATAAAATGCTGTCTCCTGTGTGTGGTTCTCAAACACATGCAAATTTGGTAACCAAATCCACAGGTCCTAGCTTTCCTAGAGATTAACTGAGGAGGCCAGACAACTACTTTTTTTTTTCTTGAGTTTAAGTCTCACACCGTCACCCAGGCTGTAGTGTAGTGGCACATTCACAGCCACCCTAGCGTTGACTTGTTGGACTCAGACGATCCTTCCACCTCAGCCTTCCAAGTAGGCGGAACTACAGGCGCACGACCATGCCGGGCTAATTGTTTTTTTTTTTGTTAGATTAGAAAATATATTTTATTTAGAAAGTAAGTTGGAGAGAGAAAGAGTAGATTCACTTCCCCAAGGAAGAGGAGGGGGGTCAAAGCTTAAGAAAACAAGGCCACACTATAGCTTAGTAAGGCAATGGCCTGGCAATGGCTTGGCAATGGCCTAATTTTTTGATTTACTGTAGAGATGAGGTCTCACCAAGTCGCCCAGGCTGTTCTCAAACCCGTGGGCTCAGGCAATCCCCTCACCTTGGCCTCCCAAAGTGCTGGGATTACAGGCTTAAGCCACCGTGCCCGGACCTGACATCTACATTTTTAATAAACACCCCAGGTGATGATGGCAAACT
This sequence comes from Tarsius wallacei, assembly GCA_963574415.1. Taxonomy (NCBI): domain Eukaryota; kingdom Metazoa; phylum Chordata; class Mammalia; order Primates; family Tarsiidae; genus Tarsius; species Tarsius wallacei. The sequence continues at coordinate 2,574 of CAUYQG010039358.1, read as the reverse complement.
TGGGTCAGAGACCAATGTGTCAGAAATACTGCTCTAGGGGGAAAAAAAAGGTGGGGGAGTAAAGGGTTTGTGTTTGTTTATTTTATGTATTTGTTTATTTTGGTAACTATGTCCTGTTAACTTTTAAACTAACCCCTTAAGATTATGATAAATTTTAAAAAAATCAATCAATATACACAAATTGCTTAAAACAGTAAAGTTTACATGTTAAGAACCGTGTTAGCTGCTATGATTAATACTATCATCATAATATTTCTTTCTTAAAGATAATCAATTTTTACTATATTGTTAACCTTAAAAGTCAGTTTTACCCACTGTGGAAGTTTTTCTGTCCTCTCAATAAATCCTTTCTAAAAAAAAAAAAAAAAAAAGTCAGTTTTGAATTTAATACCTTTCCTCATTCCAGTGAATACACTGCTTCAGTTTATGAATAATTCCCCAAGGATAAGGAATCTGTCTTATTTAAATTCGTATCATCAGCTTGTAGCTTGGTACCAGATAACCTTACACAAAGCAAGCACTCAAACAATGGGTATGAAATTGAGTCAAATTGCACAAGACCATGAATTCTGTAGCTCTACTGGTAATGATGTTGGGGAATGCAAGACCTTCCTTTAGAGAGGACTTGGTTAAAATTAAGAAGGCTTGGGTTTTTTCCCTATATATATATAAAAAAAAAGGAAACCTAAAAAGGATAGAAAGTTTTATAAAGTAATTATTTTTTCTGGTGTTAAAAAAATAACTATTACTAAGCATTCATGTAGTATATTACATGAAAATGCCTAAGTCTTTCTTTATGCACCACTGCAGCCACTGCCTTGATAAACTCAGGGATTTTCCAGCACAGACAACAGGAACAAAAAGATATACACACACACACCAGAGAGAGGAAAAGAACACATGCAATCATAATGTCATTACCTTGGGTCTACATTTGGGATACTCATGGTCACCTGGGAGTACCTTGAAAGAAATTGGTACCCGATCAGCTCTCCGATTGGCACAGAAAGCATCCCAGACAGCTCGATGGACAGCATTATAAACTACATCGAGGCCCGTAAGAGTAACAAAAGCCATGGGTCGACAGCATAATTCCACAGGTAAGTCCCACTGTGTGGGACTCATGTTTAAGATGTTACAAAAAATCTGAAATACAAATGTTAATACATTCATAATTAATTTTAAAAACCCATATCCACTCCTAACATATGAATCTCTACCATCTGAGTGTTTGCAAACTGTCAAAGTGAATAGACACAGGCAAAAGAGAAAACTTTAATTCTTGAATTGGACCAATTAAAATGTAATAACTATAAGGCTACAGTAATCAAAACAGCCTGATATTGGTACAAGAACAGGCATACAGACCAATGGAACAGGATAGAGATTCCAGAAGCAAAGCCTCAATTTCTCAACCAACTCATCTTTGACAAAGCCTCCAACAACAAACACTGGGGAGAGGAGAACCTATTCAGTAAACGGTGCTGGGAAAACTGGCTGATCACATGCAGAAGACTGAAACAGGAACCCTACCTATCACCATACACAAAAATTAACTCTAAATGCATCAAAGACCTAAACGTAAAACCTCTAACTATAAGAATCTTAGAAAACGCAGGAGACACCCTTATGGAAATTGGAACTGGCAACCAATTCCCATTCAGAACCCTAAATGCCCATACCTTAAGAAATAAGATAGACAAGTGGCCTCATCAAACTAATGAGCTTCGGCAAAGTAAAAGAAACCATCAAGAGAGCAGGGAGACAGCCCACAGAATGGGAAAAAATATTTGCCAACTCTATATCTGACAAAGGCCTAACATTGAGGATCTACAAGGAACTCAAATGTGCCGAAAGGAAAAAAACAAACAGCCCCATTAAAAAGTGGACAAAAGACATGAATAGACACTTCTTAAAAGAAGATATACAGGCAGCCAACAGACACATGAAAAAGTGCTCAGCCTCACTCATCATCAGAGAAATGCAAATCAAAACCACACTGAGATACCACCTAACCCCAATAAGAATGGCCATCATTAATAAAACAAACAACAACAGATGCTGGCGAGGATGCAGAGAAAAAGGAATGCTTCTACACTGCTGGTGGGAATGCAGACAAGGGCAACCTCTTTGGAAGACAGTGTGGCGATTTCTGAAAGAACTAGAAATTGACCTTCCATATGACCCAGCAATTCCCCTATTGGGAATATATCCGGAGGAACTAGAATCTTTCTATAAAAAAAATACCTGCACACATGTTTGTTGCAGCTCTACTCACAATAGCAAACATGGAAACAACCATGTTGCTCATCGAAGCTGGACTGGATAAAAAAAATGTGATACATATACACAATGGAATATTATGCATCATAAAGAAGGACAAACATACGGAGTTCACAGCAACTTAGATGAATTTAGAGTAGATCACACTCAGTGATCTATCAAAGAAACAGAGTACCATGTTTTCACTCATAAGTGGACCTTGAACAATTATTATAATACTATAAGAAAGGGATTGGCAGTAGTGGGAAACTGCCAGGAGAAGGGGGGTGGGATTGGCAGTTGAGGGAAACT
>CAUYQG010039353.1:0-11010 GCA_963574415.1 Tarsius wallacei | reverse complement strand
CAAAATAAAGATTAGAAAAAGAAAAAATACATAAATAAAAGAGGTACCTGCACACGCATGTTTATTGTAGCATTATTCACAATAGCAAAAACATGTAACCAGCCTTGCTGTCCATCAAAAGTGGACTGGATTTTTAAAAATGGTACAGGCCGGGCGCGGTGGCTCAGCCTGTAATCCCAGCACTTTGGGAGGCCAAGGTGAGAGGATTGCCTGAGCTCGCAGGTTCGAGACCAGCCTGGGCAACTTGGTGAGACCTCGTCTCTACAGTAAATCACAAAAACTAGCAGGACATGGTGGCGTGCGTCTGTGGTTCCAGCTACTTGGAAGGCTGAGGTGGAAGGATTGCCTAAGTCCAGCAGGTGGAGGCTGCAGTGGCCGTTAGCATGCTGCTGCACTCCAGCCTGGGCAACAAGAGTGAGACTCCAACTCAAATAAATAAATAAATAAATAAAATGAGCCGGGCTCGGTGGCTCAGCCTGTAATCCCGCGCCTTGGGAGGCTGAGGTGAGTGGATTGCCTGAGCCTGCGGGTTCGAGACCCGCCTGGGCAGGCGAAACCTCATCTCTACAATAAATCAAAAAAAAAAATTAGCCGAGCGTGGTAGCGCACGCCTGTAGTTCCAGCTACTCGGAAGGCTGAGGCAGAAGGATCGCCGGAGCCCAGCAGGTCGAGGCTGCGGTGGCCGGAAGCGGCCACTGCACTCCAGTCTGGGCGATGGAGTGAGACACCAACTCAAAAAAAAAATAAAATAAAATAAAAAAATAAAAAAAATAAAGTGGTACATATACACAATGGAATATTACACAGTCATAAAGAAGGACAAAATTATGGACTTTGCAGCAACCTAGATAGAATATATATAATACCCACCGATCTATCACAGAAACAAAGCACTGAGTACCACATGTTCTCACTCGTAAGCAAACCCTGAGCATTTATCATAATACTATAAGAAAGTGATTGGCAGTAACGGGACACTACTGGGTAGGGGTGGGGAGGGCACATAACATCAGTAAGTGTATCTGATCTCAAACCAGGTGAAGTGGGGACCAAAGGGAGGCCCAAACTTTACCTGTACAAGGATTGCTTATGCACCTAATCCTGAATTGTACCTCATATCTTTAAAATAAATTTTAAGTGTTCCCTTTTTGCTGCATCTTTTCCAGCATCTGTTGTTTTTTGAGTTACTGATGTTGGCCATCCTGACTGGAGTTAGGAGGTATCTCAGTATGGTTTTAATTTGCATTCCTTTGATGACTAGTGAGGCTGAGCATTTTTTCATGTGTCTGTTGGCTGCTCAGATGTCTTCCTCTGAGAAGTGCCTATTCATATCTTTTGCCCACTTTGTAATGGGGCTGTTTGTTTTTTTCTTTTTGGCGTTTGAGTTCCTTGTAATTAATTTTCAGAGATAACGTTCACAGAAAATTGCATAGAAGACTTGTAAGCCATCTATTCTTCAGTTGGTTTATATTTTATCCTTAGCTCTAGTTTGACCATCAGAGCACTTTATTCTTGGATCATATTGTTTCTGTCTATGTAAATTTGCTTTAGCTTGTGTCATTGTTCTCTATTGAGGCCATGGAATTTATTATTGTATTTACGACTGAGATATTATTAAGGAAACTATCTGATATACCTCATGATAATCCTTTTTAAAACCTTGAATTTTTTTTTTCTTCCTGTCTTGGTACTGAAACTAGACAATGCTCTCCCAGAACAGTTGGTTTATTTGGATCTTATGAGTACTATGATTCTTTTTACGTGACTGTGTTTTTGACTTTGCTTTGTCAGCTTTGAAGCTCAGATTGAAATTGAAGTCTTTCTCTAGGACCCAAATTAATTCATATTAGCATGAATTTTGTAATTATTCTTACCTTTAATTTAATTTTGCCTGCTTTGATTTTACTTTTATTCTAGTTCTCCATTCTAATAAAATATTTTGCAAAATATTTTAAAAATGCATTTTATAGGTCATTTTCTACACTGTTGATGGGAGTGCAAGCTAGTAATCTATATGGAAAGCAATGTGGTGATTCCTAAAAGGACTAAAAATTGACCTTTCATATAATCCAGCAATTTCTATCCTGTGAAAATACCTGGAGGAACATAAATTGTCCTATAAAAAAGACATCTGCACACACATGTTTATTGTCAAACTATTCACAATAGCAAAAACATGGAACCGACCTTACTGCTCATCAAAATGGACTAGAGAAAGAAAATGTGGTACATATACATAGTGAAATATTTTGCAACCATAAAGAAGAACAAAATCATGGACTTTGTAGCAAATCGAATGGTGTTGGAGACCATCATACTTAGTGATCTATCACAGAAACAAAGAACTGAACACACCACATTTTCTCATTCATAAGTGGGACCTGAACATTAATCACATTAGCACAAGGGAGGGATCAGCAGTTGCTGGGCACTGCTAGGGGAGGGAAGGAGTATGGGGGGTGGAGGATGTGACAACACAAAAGGTAACTGGTCCTATACCAGGAGGCATGAGCACCAGTTGGAGGTCCAAATTTTACCTGAATGTAGCCTACTTACATAGTTAATCCTTACTTCTGCCCCATGTCTCTATGATAAAATAAAGTTTAATTTAGAAAGTAAAAAAAAATAAAAATTATTATGTTTTTAAAAATAAAATAAAGCATAAAATGAATAAAATAAAATCTATTTCTTCTACTGGAAAAATAAAAATAATCTAGAACATTGGCACATTGCTGTTTGACAAAAAACTTATGTGAACAAAAACTAATGTGATAAAATTGCACAGATCTCACCATTTTGTCTTCATCCACATATACCAGATTTCTTTGAAAAGCCAAAGATAACATTGAGTTTTATGTCCTTGGATGCTATATATCCTATCAAAATTTTTCACAAAACTTTATTCTTTGAGAGATAAGTAGGCTGATGGATAAGAAAACATGGCTTGTTCAGGTTACTTAAATCCTAAGAGATATAAATAGAAGGCCAACCAATAACATCTTCAAAATATGTACTTGAAGATTTTGAGGGCTATACACACAGAGGATAAAAGAGCCAGAAAAAATTAATCTCAGGTGGATTTGTGGCTTGAGTTCAAGTTACTTGGGTCACTTGGTAAACTTTGAAGGGCAGTCTCAGTAAAAATCCCCTTTAAAGAAAAACATTTTCATTCTAGGCCTTAAGTATTTCTATAAATTCAAGGACAATGAGCAACACAAGGTCAAAGATAACCATACACAATAAGAAAACAAGGTATATAGAAAAAATACACAAAATTTTTGTATATTGGCATTATCTATCACAATCTAGAAAAGACTTATGTTTACTATGTTTTCAAACATAAAATATGTGCTAAAAACATCTTTATAGAGTCTGAATGCTTGCAATCCTTCCCAAATTTAGACAATAAATGTAATCTCCATTGTGTTGGTATTTAGAGACGAGATCTTTGAGAGGTGATTAGGTTGTGAAAGAAGAGCCTTCAAGGGTGGGATTAGAGTCCTTATAAAAGGGACCCCAGGTAGTCTCCTTTCCCCTTCTGCCATGTGAGAACACACGGCCATTTATGAACCAGGGAGTAGACTCTCATCAGAGAGTGAATCTGCTGGAACCTTGTTCTTGGATATCCCAGCCTCCAGAACTGTGAGAAATACACTTTTATTGTTTATATCACCTAGTTTATAGCATTTTGTTATAGTAGGCCAAATGAACTAAAACGTATCTACAGGGAAGAGAAAACTAAAAAATATTTGAAAAGGACTTGTAGAACTTATACAAATGAAAATCATAACTGAAATTGAAAAGTCAGTGGAAGCCGGGCTCGGTGGCTCAGCCTGTAATCCCGCGTTTTGGGAGGCTGAGGTGAGTGGATTGCCTGAACCTGCGGGTTCGAGACCCGCTTGGACAACTTAGTGAGACTTCATCTCTACAATAAATCAAAAAATTAGCCGGGCGTGGTAGCGCGTGCCTGTAGTTCCAGCTACTTGGAAGGCTGAGGCGGAAGGATCGCCGGAGCCCAGCAGGTCGAAGCTGCGGTGGCCGGGAGCGGCCACTGCACTCCAGTCTGGGTGACAGAGTGAGACTCCAACTCAAAAAAAAAACACCAAAAAACCAAAAAAAAAAAAAAAAAAGAGAAAAGTCAGTGGAAATATTTAACAGCAAAAATTAGACATAGGTAAATATAGTGACTATAAGATAGGACAAAAATGCCTCGTGGGGAAAAAATCTAGGGAATGCAGATGAAAAGTTGAGATAAGGAGGATAAGCATGTGGAGGCCTAAATCATTTAATTAGAGTTGCAGTAAAAAATGAATAAGAAACAATATAGAAATAGATGATGACTGATAATTTACTAGAAATGAAGAAGGGACACTAATACACTGACTCAAGATGTTTAATCAAACCCAAACAATATACATAAGAAGAAATCTATACCTAGACACATCATAGTAAAACTTTAGAACTCCAAAGGCAAAGAGAAAAATGTAAAAGAAGCCAGAGAGAAAAAAGACAGACTGTTTTCAAAGAAGTAAAAATATGTTTAGCTGACTTCTCAGTATGACAAGCTAAAATACAAGTGGAAAAATATCTTCGATGCACTGAAGAAATAATTGTCAACATAGAATTTTATATTGTCAAGAATAAGGGTAAAACTAAGAGTTTTCCAACAGCAGACTCTCCCTCAAAGATTTTCTAATGGGTATACTTCAAACAGTCAGAAAATAATCCTATAGGGAAAGTCTACAATGTAAAAAGAAATACAGAGCATTGAAAGTAAATATGTGGGTAAGTGTAAAGTTAAAAAGATGACTGTATAAAACAATAATAATATATTGTTTTTTAAAAGAAAATATATAATTAAAATGCATGGCAAAATAATATATAAATTGGAAAGAGTTTAAATCATATTAAAGTGTTCTGTGAGCCTTGTATTGACCAAGAAGAGGTAGTGATGAACTGTAGACTTTGATAAATTTGTTGTAACTTCTGAAATAGTCTTTAAAATGGAAACAGGATGTTTAATTTCACACCCAGTAGAGGAAAAAACAGTCTAAAAGAAGACAAGAAAAAAGGGAAAAACACACATGAAACAGGTAGAACAAATAAAAAGCACAAGGTAAAATGATAGATTTAAGCTGAAATATATTAGTAATTACAATAAATATAATAATTGATAAATGGATGCTATGGTTTGAATGTGTCCCCCAAAGTTCATGTGTTAAAAACTTAATCCTCAATGCAACAGTGTTGAGAGGTGGGACCTTTAAAAGGTGATAAAGTCCTGCAGATTCAACCCTCACAAAAGGATTAATGTCATTTTTGCAGGAGTAGGCTCATTTTTGCGAAAGTAAGTTTGTTAATATAAGAGCAAGTTCATCCTCATCTTTTTCTCTCTCTCTTGCATGCATATGTGTGCATGTGTGCTTGTGTGTTCTCTTGACCTTCCACCTTTTGTCATGAGCTAATGCAGCAAGAAGGCCTTTGCCAGATGTGGGTCCCTTGACATTGGACTTCCCAGCCTACAGAACTGGAAGAAATAAATCTCTGGAGTTTTTTTTTTTTCTTTAACAAATTACCCAGTCTCAGGCATTCTATTATAGCAGCACAACATCGACTAAGACCCTTCTCATCCCCACTGATACTCTAAAACCCGCTCTGTAACAGCATCTTATACTGTCAGGCCTGCCTAGAGATGATACATATTACTGGACTTTCAATAATCCTTATTCTCCTCTCATCAGCACATTTCTTACCAACTTTGTTAATAAAATATCTTCCAAATTTTCCTGAGAAACAGTGAAGGATTTTCTAGTTTTATATAATAGGCCCAATCTAGCATTTCAACTTCTTTAGTTCTTTGGAGCCTGTCCCACAGTTGGCCATAGAAGTTTTGGCATCTCTGATTGGTTTGCTATGGACTATTCTTTTTTCTAGTCTTCCAAGAGCCATCCCAGCAATGTATTAGAACTGTCACCCAGGTCCCTTAGCAGGTATTAACTCTCTTATTTAGATTCTTATTCTGCCTCCCTCAATCCAGGTTTTACGGGATCACTCCCAGGCATACTTTCCCAGTTTATGCCAGTACATGTGAGTCAGGTCCTGCAGCTTCTTTGGCATATTTTCTCTCACCTTAGCAAGCCTCATATTTCCCCAATCAGGTTTTGCTGACACTTGATCTTAGCAATCTGTCTGGTGGCCAGATGGAAGATGGGGACAGATCCTAAGTAGAGTATCGCCTTAGAAATAGAGTTGCCAGATTTAACAAATAAAAATACAGGACACAGGAGACTAGGATAATAAATAATTATTCATTATTTATCTGAAATTAAAGTTGAACGGAGCATCTTGCATTGTATCTGGCAACTGTATTTGCAAAGCTCTGTCTCCTTTGACACCTCTTTGTAGTCTTCCAGCAACAGAAAGGCTCTATCTTCCAACAAGGGAGAGTTGGTTATTTCTGCAGACCCAGAGGTTCAGGAGGTTAAAAATTCTCTTTAAAACTTCACACTGGGCCGGGCTTGGTGGCTCAGCCTGTCATCCCAGCACTTTGGAAGACCAAGGCGAGTGGATTGCCTGAGCCCGCGGGTTTGAGACCAGCCCGGGCAACTTGGTGAGACTTGTCTCTACACAAATTAAAAAAATTAGCCGGGCTTGGTAGCACTCGCTGTAGTTCCAGCTACTTGGAAGGCTGAGGTGGAAGAACCACTGGAGCCCAGCAGGTCGATGCTGGGGTGGCCAGGAGCGTGCCACTGCCCTCCAACCTGGACAATGGAATGAAACTACAACTCAAAAAAAAACAAAAACAAAAACAAAAACTTCATACTAATCTTTAGTTGTGCCTACTCTCCTGCCACAGGAAATGAGTATCTTTAAATGCTGTCAAGGAGACATTCCGGCTCTCACACTTTGCTTAAAGTTGTTGATTAATAGATCTGAACCTTTTTCTTTCTGCAATAATCAATAATGATTACCAACAGCTATCGAATTCCACAATCCTTCCTTACAGGTGCTATATTGCCCCATATTCCTCAACTGCCTGAGACAGTAGTTTCTAAACTTTTCAGCACAAAGGAATAACCTGAGGTTTCTAATAATACTGGTGCCTATGTCCTACCTCCAGGAATTGTAATGTAATTGGCCTTAGCTGTGGTCTGGGCTTAGGAATTTTAAAGAGATTCTCAGGTGACTCTAATGTGCAGTCCACTGGTACCACCTAGCCTACAATATTGTACCAGTTAGTGCATCCCCTTGCACCTGTATCCCATTATAGTACACTATAGGTCAAAGTCTTAGTAATTCACTACCATTGTGTCTTAGTCCATTCCTGATGCTACAAAAAAAAAAAAAAGACTGGGAAATTTATAAGCAACAAAAATGTATTTTTCACAGTTCTGAAGGCTGGGAAATACAAAATCAAGGCACTGGCAGAATCAGTTTCTGGTGAGGACTCACTCTGCTTCAAAGATGGTGACTTGTTGCTGCATCCTCACATGGCAGACAAAGGAAAGGAATAAGGACTAGAGAAGTCTCTTCAATCTCTTTTATGATAGCACTAATCTCATTCTTGAGGGCAGAGAGTTCATGACTGAATCACTTCTGAAGGGACTCCACCTCTTAATACTACCACATTGGATATTATGTTTCAACACATGAATTTTGAAGGGTCACATGCATTCAAACCGTTATACACAGCACCCAGGCAATATCAACACCTGACCCTATTGTCATCCAGCTAGTGAGTAATCCAACTACAAAATCCCACCTTCAGTATCTACTTCCTAGGACCCTTCTGTATCAACTCTCTTATGTAGGCTTCTCTAGAAGCACAGCCTAAGAAAGATAATCTTATCCAAGAGATATATGCAAAATGCCCTCAGGAATCGAGAGTGAAGAAGGCAGGACATAGCAGGAATAAAAGCCAGCAAGAATGTGGTCTTGCTATAGAGCCTGACTCCAGGGGAAGCTCTAGAACACACATTACACTGCAAAGTTAGCCCTACCTTGAGGCAAGGGGGTGACCTTTTGTACCCCCACATCAGTTAATCATTGGCTGAGGTCTGTCCCCAGAGGACCAGGGTATAGCTTCTTAGCTAAGGCCATGTCTAGGGTAAAGTTAGCAGGGTAAAATTTGAAGTGGTGCTAAAAGCTCAATAATCAAGATGAATACTATTTCAATGTCACTATTAAATCAAAAGTAATTTGAAAAAATTTATGATGAACAAAATCAAATTTTAAATAAAGGTAGAATTTGGCTTGGCACAGTGGCTCACACTTGTAATTCAAGTACTCTGGGAGGTCGAGGCAGGAGAATTGTTGGAGCCCAGAGGCGCAAGACCAGTCTGGGCAACATAGCGAGACCTTGTCTTTACATAAAATTTCAAAAATAGCTGAGTGTGGTGACCCGTGCTTATAGCTCCAACTACTTGAAAGGCTGAGGCAGAAGAATCGCCAGAGCCCAGGAGGTTGAGGCTGTGATTGTGCCACTGCATTCCAGCCTGGGCAACAGAGTAAGACCCCAACTCAAAAAACAAGCAACAACAACAACAAAAAAATCCCACATGCACACAAGATAGAATTCAAGGAAGAGGTTCCCGTTTAGCCAAGAGAAAGTTCTGGAGAGAAGGCAATCATGTATTGTTACCAGTCAATACTCACAGCATCTGGAAATGGGTGCATTGGCCAGGTAAAGGGGATTTGGGTGAGGAAACAGCAGTATCCATTATACCACCTTTCCCTATGTATTTAGGTTTGAGTTACTACCCCTAGGATTTTTGGAAGGGAGCAGGGGTGAACAACACTTTTCAGGATGAACTTATGACCCAAGCAAGCCTAATCAGCATCCTTTCAAGGATATTTCTGCTAGAGCTAACAGAAAAGACGCTCTGGACAACATAAGGTGGAGCAGTCTGAAGGCATCTTGCCAGGCTACATGGAAGGATCTGCCTGTATTAGGAGAGAAGGAGGTCAACACGAAAAGAAAATCCAAGTCAAGAACAAAGTTAGAAAGAGAAGGAGAGTAGCCCCAAAATATTGATTGTGCCTTTGGACTTAGGCCAAGACTTTTTCCATTCTGTGATGTATCAGTTAGGAATATTTCTGTTGTATGGAACAGAAAGCTTGACTTGAAGATTAAAACCGATTGGAGGAACAAAAGGAGGATTGGAGGTGAAAAGGCGAGGAAGAGCAAGAGGAAAACGTTTTATTGGCTCACATAATTGAAGAGCCCAGGAAATTTGATTCAAGTGTGGCTGAAAACAGGTCTCGTATTCATAGGACATCACCGGGATCCATCTCTTGGCTCTCCTTTCTTAGATCTGGCTCCATCTTCAGGTTAGACATGAGTCAGACAATAAACTGAGTGCCAGAGGACTCTGGTTTTCTAAAAAATCGACCTACCCCTTTTGACAATGGTTCCATGATTCAGCCATGCCTGGATTCTCTCTCTCTTTAGGATGAATTATTTCCTAGTACCCTCCTTTTTGCCACCAGTTCTCTTCTCATGTTCACTTATACCCAAATCTCAGTGTAGGAGAACTTGGGTTCAAATTGCAACTCCCATCCTGCCCCCGTGCAACCAAATGCTGGCTCATTGTTTTGAGGCTTCCATACATTTTTTTTTCTTCTCTAAATTCTCAGAATATTTTAGGTCTCTGTTACTTTCCTTTTAGTTCCTCCTTCTTAAAACAACTTTTTAAAATCATGCAAGATGGTGCAGCCTTTTTTTCTTCTTCCTGAGATCATCTAAGTTATTTAACACAGAGCCTGACACATGGTGTGCTCAGTACATAGCACTAGTCGGGAGGCGGGGAGAGGGGGTGTGGGGAGAAGGAGGAGGAGGCAGAGGAGGAGGAGGAGGAGGAGGAGGAGGAGGAGGAGAACATTGATGCACCTTACCTAGGTTTAAGAAGATGTAACAATTCTTTCTAATGCTTAAGACCCTGATGATCAAGATTTTCCTTATATCTTACCCGTATTCCCTGCTGAAAATAAACCATTTCTAGTAAATTCTAAATTTATGCAATCACTCAGAGATAATTAAAACTCTTTAAACTCTCATTCATCTGCTGTCTTCTTTAAGTCTTCTTTAAGTTTTCTACAATATATATATTTTTCCAGTAAAGACCTTTCAAGTCCTAAGGATATTTACACATGTTAATATGCATTGCTGCTTTGGACACAGGAACAGACTTTATTTTTTTAACATTATAAAAAGTATTCCTTCTTTTTCCTTTCTTTTTAAATTGATAATGGGAATCTCAAATATACTCTAAGACTGTGACTCTAAGAGAATTCAACAAATACATTGAAAATTGGACACAGAAACAAATAACTGAGTACTACATGTTCTCGCTCATAAGCAGACCCTGAACATTTACCATAATACTATAAGAAAGGGATTGGCAGTAGTGAGATACTGCGGGGGGGAGGGGGTCACAACATCAGTAAGGGTACCCGATTTCAAACCAGGCAAAGTGGGGACCAAAGGGAGGCCCAAACTTTACCTGTAGGATAACCACTTCTATACCTAATCCTGAATTGTACGCCATATCTTTAAAATAGAAATTAAAAAATAAATAATATTTTCAAAAAAAAGGAAAGAAAATTGTAGGAAAATGTAGGAAAATAGTAAAAAAAAAAGTGTAAAAGAACTAATTTGATTGAGTTGATTTTTTTTTTTAACGGAATAGTCCTGATGTTTTCCCATCAAGTGGATGCAGCTCAACTGTTCCTACAAAGGCTGTGAGGCCTGAAGCCTGAGGGCAAATTCTTGATGTGTGCAGTTAAAAGTATTAGATAGACTGGTGGAAACAGCATGTAACTAGTTTGTGTTACAAGTCAGCACCGTGCCGGGCTTGGTGGCTCAACCTGTATTCCCATGCTTTGGGAGGTGGAGGTGAGTGAATTGCCTGAGCCCATGGGTTCAAGACCCGCCTGGGCAACTTGGCGAGACCTCATCTCTACAATAAATCTAAAAATTAGCAGGGCGTGGTAGCGCACCTCTATAGTTCC
>CAUYQG010039348.1:0-12428 GCA_963574415.1 Tarsius wallacei | reverse complement strand
GAAGGATTGCTGGAGCCTAGCAAGTCCACGCTGGGGTGGTCATGAGTGTGCTACTACACTCCAGCCTGGGTGACAGAGTGAGACTCCAATTCAAGAAAGAAAAAAAAAATCATTGTCTGGAGTCATAGCTTTTTCAAGTGGAGGTTTCCCTCCAATATTTGATATGGGGTCTATTGAGATAAGAGATATTATTAGTCCAACAGCAAGTACAGTTGGGCAAATTGGCGTGTTGCTGAATCATGATTGCATGTCATTTTCTAATATTCCAGTATTCAGTATTCCACTGAATACTAATTCCAAAAAACGTTTTATGTAGATGAAAACAAGTATGTTAGGATTTTCTAGGAGCAATTATGAAAAATGGTGAATACTGTGTCTCCCTTGTGTAGAGATGCAGTGAACATTTTTATAGTAAAGTTTCTGAAAAGCGTAGTAATTATAGAACATTTTCTGTGTGTTAAGTGTATCCTGTTTTATCCAGAATTTCCCAAATGTATTATGTTATAGAACTCTTTTATCTTATGTACATTAACATTCCTTAGGCTAATTTCTGTAGAATATTATTTTTTGGAAGATACCGATTCAAACACACCTGCTTTAAAAATAGACACATTGACCAATGGGACAGAATAGATGAGATCGGGTGTGTTCAGGGTGGTATGGCCATAAACAGGACTAAAATGAACCTACATATATACAGTCAATTGTTTTTTGACAAAATTTCCAAGAATACACAATGTGAAAAAGACAGTTTCTTCAATAAAAGGTATTGGGAAAATTGGATATCTACATGCAGAAGAATGAATTTGGATCCTTATCTCATACCATATATAAAAATCAACTCAGAATGTATTAAGAACCTAAACATGTTGCCTGAAACTGTAAAACTAGAAGAATATAGGGGAAAAACTATACAACATTGGTCTGGACAATGACTTTTTTGTATTTGACCCCAAAAACACAGACAACAAAAGTAAAAATAGACAAATGGGATTACATCAAACTAAAGAGCTTCTGCACAGCACAGGAAACAATTGACAGAGTGAAGAGGCAGCTTATGAAATGGGAGAACATATTTGCAAGCCATACGTTCAGTAAGAGGTTAATATCCAAAGTGTATAAAGAGTTAAATAACTCAATAGCAAACAAACAAACAAACAAACAAAAACCCAACTCATTTAAAAATGAGCAACGGACCTAAATATAAATTTCTCAAAAGAAGACATAAAAATGGCCAACAGATATATGAAAAAAATGCTCAATATCAGTAATCAGTAAAAAATGCAAATTAAAACCACAATGAGATATAACCTCCTACCTGTCAGAATGGCAATTATAAAAAAGATGAACAATAACAAGTTTTGGTGAGGATATGGTGAAAAAGGAACCTCTGTACATGGGTTGGTGGGAATGTAAATATACATATTACATTAAATGATGATAACAATAACACAAAAATTGGGAATAAAGTTAGAGAAGTATGAGGGGTCTTCAAAAAGTTCATAGAAAATGTGGATTATGAAAAAGCTATGCATGAATTTCAAGTTTTTTTGCATCAAAATAAACTCATACTGACTTGTTATATAACACATCTGAACAGGATCTAATTTTAGGCACTAAGAAGGATACGATATCTGTTTGAAAAGATCCCCTATCAGAGCAACGTGAATTCTGCTGAAATTGAAGCAAGAATAAACATCAAATTTATGGTGAAGTTTAGGTGGAGGAATAGTGAAAACGTTGATACTTTATAAAAAGTTTATGGAGACAATGCCCCAAATAAATCAGCAGTTTACAAAAGGATAACTCGTTTTAAGAAGGGATGAGATGATATTAAAGATGAAACCTGCAGAGGCAGACCATCTGCACCAATTTGTGAGGAAAAAAATAATCTTGTTCGTGCCCTAATTGAAGAGGACCATCAGTTAACAACAGAGGCAGTAGCCAACAACATACATTTCAATCAGTTCAGTTTACACAATTCTGACTGAAAAATTGAGTAAGCTTTCCACCTGATGGATGTTAAAACTGTTGTGCCCAGATCCGCTGCAGACAAGAGCAGTGCTTTTAAGAGCAGATATTTCAGTGGAAATTTTTTAAAAGGAACATCAAAATCATGAAGCTTTTCTTTGAAGAATTCTTACAAGAGATGAAACGTGGCCTTACCTGTACAATCTTGAAGACAAAGCACAGTCACAAAGCAATAGCTACCAAGAAGTGAAAGTGGTCCAGTCAAAGCAAAAGTCTCCCAGTCAAGGGCAAAAATCATGGCCAGTTTTTAGGGATGCTCAAGCCATTTTGTTTGCTGGCTTTCTGGAGGACCAAAGAACGATAACATCTGCTTATTATGAGAATGTTTAGAGAAAGTTAGCCAAAGCTTTAGCAGAAAAATGCCTGGAAAAGCTTCACCAGAGATCCTTCTCCACCATGACAATGCTTTTGCTTATTCCTTTCATTAAACAAGGGCAATTTTATATGAGTTTTATGGGAAATCATTAGACATTTACCTTAAAGTACTGATTTGGCTCCTTCTGACTTTTTGTTTCCTAAGCTTTAAAAATCTTTAAAGGAAACCCAATTTTTTTCATCAGTTAAGGATGTGAAAATGACTGCATTGACATGGTTAGATTCTCAGGACCCTCAGTTCTTTAGGGATGGACTAAACAGCTGGTATCATTACGTTATATTTTGACCTTTTGATTCTATTTGTCCACTAACTTTTTGTAGTCCCCTTGTATTTCATTGCATTACTTTGTACCCCATAAATATGTCTAATGATAATTTGCCAATATTGAATAAAAAAATTTAAAAAGAGAAAAAAAGACATGTGGATGACTAATTTAGGAAATTTTTATGTTATTATTTATACTATGATTTAATTCATTGCATATAATTTATTTGCTCTACAGGGTTCACTTGCAGCATTACTGCACTGGTGACTAGTTGACGACCTCCCACAGTTGATAGCAAGGTGTAGTGTACACTTGGGCATAAAACACAGGGAGGGAGGGATAATTTTTGCTGGGAGTCAAGAGAACCTCACAGTGAAGGAAATGTAAGTTTGAAGTTCAGACTCATTAGTTACTTGCTGAATAATGTTGGAAAATTTGGGGGCCCTAGTGGGTTCATGTGCAAAATCGTGTCCTGATTTAGGATTGAGGTAGAGAGTAAATGCTATACTTTTTAGACCATACATGTTTATTCTCTAAAGATCTCTGAAGTGAATTCTGAAAGAAGTTCTTTAACTTGGTGATGCAAGTGGTATTCCAGGCCTAGGAAACAAGGTAGACGTTGAGTGAGGTAGCAGCGGATTTTTCTAGGGTTTTTCTGGGTGACTGGCATTCAGGGAGAATATGGGAGGGGCTAGAGATTCTGGAAACTCCATAGACTCCTGTGTGTCATACCAAGGACTCTGGACTTTGACCTGGAGACAGCCACTCACAGGTGGTTGTGGGATTAAATGAGGTGATAAATATAATCTCCAGTGCCTAGACTCATAATTACACAGTAATATATTATATCTTAATAGTAATAGCAAGCGGGGCTCGGTGGCTCAGCCTGTAATCCCGCGCCTTGGGAGGCTGAGGTGAGTGGATTGCCTGAGCCCGCGGGTTCGAGACCCGCCTGGGCAGGCGAAACCTCATCTCTACAATAAATCAAAAAAAAAAAAATTAGCCGGGCTTGGTAGTGCACGCCTGTAGTTCCGGCTACTCGGAAGGCTGAGGCAGAAGGATCGCCGGAGCCCAGCAGGTCCAGGCTACGGTCGCCGGGAGCGGCCACTGCACTCAGTCTGGGCGACGGAAGTGAGACTCCAACTAAAAAAAAAAAAAAAAAAAAGTAATAGCAGCAGTTGGAATAATAAAAATAATAGCTGATCTTTACTTGCTATAATGTCAGGCACTTTAAATGTTTTACATGCATTATTCAAACTCATGTAGTCATTACAAAAATCTTGTAAAGTAGGTATTTTTATTGTCTCTCCTTTTTTTTTTTTTTTTAAGCAAATGAGAAAACCAAAACATACCTCAGAGTCACATGGTTAGGTCAAAGGCATAACTAGAATTTGAAACAAGGCAGTCTAGCACTTGGGTCCATGTTCTTAAGGTATTACCTCTTTGGAATTCATTACAGTATATATGGAACAGGTGTTCTGTCCTGTCTTGAGGCATCTGTACTCCCCTAACATTTACCTCTTGACAGAAATGTGACAAACTAATATCTTGGGTAGGTAAATGGACTTTGAAAGAGATGACATTATTTTTAACTTTTAATTTTTTTTATTTTAAAGATGTAGGGTACGATTCAGGTTTAGGTATACAAATGTTCATTATGCAGGTACCCTTGTTGATGAGGTGTGCCCCCACTTCCCCAGGCAGACTCCCACTACTGCCAATTTTGCTTCCCCGCCCCCTTCCCAGCAGTTTGAGATGACATTTAAAAGCTCAGAGATATTGTTTTGTGGGTCATTTTCATTGATTAATATTCTTTTTGTAGATTTTATTTTTTTGAAGGATTAAACATTTTTTTTAGAGACAGTCTCAGTATGTTGTATAGGCTGGAGTGCAGTTGCTATGCACAGGCACAGTCATAACTCACTGCAGCCTTAAACTCCTGGGCTCAAATGATCCTCCTGCCTCAGCCTCCTGTGTAGTTGGGAATACAGGTACATGCCACTGTGCCTGGTAATAGATTTTATTCTTAATTGTATATATTTGTTTGGAAATATGAGAGAATAACATTTAGAATTTAGGAGATATTTATAGTTATATCCTCATATATAATGAGAAGTTGGTTAGTTGATTTTTTTTTTTTGTACTTAGTATATTGGTGGTGTTTGATATATACAGTGTGCTACCTTTATCTGACAGGTATTAGGGAAAAAATTGGCACTTTTTTCAGGTATAGAATTTCTTCCTAAGAGGAGAATAAACTTAAGGAACTGTAATTCTTTCATGGCTCCTAAGAAACACATGGAAAACTGGAATATTTGTTGATTGGATAACTTTAGTGTCATCAAATTAGAGACTGACTTTAGTGTTTTATTTTTAGAGGTGAAACACAAAGACCTAATCAGATTTGTAAAAATTTATTCTATATGTAAAAAGACACGTTGACATATAAAATGCTGTCAACTATTTTGTTCTCAGTAGGCTTAGTTTGGAATATTGATACACTGAGTTCCAAGTGGGAAGACTGTTAAATTTAAGTCTGTTCAGCAACATGCAAGTGGTAGTTGGAAGGCTAGAATGAATGAGATTAAGAGATGAAATTGAAACTGTTGAGAACAGCTCAAAATCAGACTTTAGGTCAATTGTAGTATTTGATAGAGCTATGGTTGTTGAAGCTTCTCTATAAAAAGTGTTTTATAAGGAGATCAGAGAATTCAGCCCTCAAAACTGCAGAATCAAGGTCAAAGACTATCAAGAAGTAGAGAGTGACTGACACTTTCTAAGGAAGAGGAAAAATTTAGGATGATAAAAATCAAGGGGTTAGTACATAATTGAAAGTTGAGAAAACTGGTTTCATAGATGCATTACTTTGACCTTTCGGTGACCTCATCAAATGCTCTGAACATTTTCCTTCCCTTGAACTTCCCTGTTGTCTTTTTTCTATAAACCTTGTGTCATCCTGTGCCCAGTTAACTCGAGTCTGTCTCCTCCCCCTCAAACATTGAAGTCAAGAAACTATAATAAAATACATTTGTATTTTTTCTTTTAAAGATAAAAAAGCCTCAGTTATTTTTCTTATAAGAAGATGATAACTTTTTATTTAATGGGGATTGTTATCTGTTATGTTACATGGATCAGTTTTTCTGCCAGGAGTTGATTTTTATTTTTATTTTTAACTTCTGGCTAATCAGTCCTCTCTAAGAAGTGCAGTGATAATCATAATTCTATCTGCTAGGGCTATGTGAGGGCCCAATGGGAAGGATTTTAGATGTGAGAATTAGTTTTAAGGTAAGACTTTCACTAAATATTCTTTTTAGGGAATAATAAATCAGAAAATGTTAGCCGGAACTGGTTCATATTAATATACTCTTATGTATCTCCATCTCACTTTGGTTTTGTAAAATGAGAGATGAAAATAGATATTTACTTATTCTTTAAGATATCATAAATAACTTTAAAATTACATCCTTATGGTTTAAAACTTTATACCCAACTGTTAATGAAAAATTTAAAAATGTTATTGGTGGGTTTGGGCTTTAAGAATTCAGTTCTGATAATTTTATGCTGAGAGCTTATGTAGCAGCTTGGTATATGTTACTTCATGTGGCTAAGTGTCATTGCTGGAACTAGAACTCACGTCTTTTGGTTTCTAAGGCAGAGTTTTTTTCTGATGCTATTCTTTTTCACTTTAAATGAAGAGAGTGAATTTTTCCCAACTTAGTCATGGTAAAATCTTCTGGCTACGTGATGCCAAGGGGAATCATGGTATCCTCATGGGAGTCTTCTGCCTGTATGGTAACCATGGAGATATTAGAGAGTCATAGGATTCTATTTGATAGAGAGCCTGCCACTAGAAAATGTAGAAAAGTTGAACTAGGTTGCTAGTTCAGATGAGGAACCTCAGGATCTGAATTGGGGCTGTTTGGGCCAGATCATTCCAAAGGTCTTTTTTGGCCATTCTGATTGTTTTTTTGACGTATATCATTGAGCAGAGTCAACTTAAAAAAAAAAAATTTTTTTTTTTTTTGAGTTGGAGTCTTACTCTGTTGTCCAGGCTGGAGTGCAGTGGCACACTCATGGCCACCCCAGCGTTGACCTGCTGGGCGATCCTTCCGCCTTAGCCTTCCAAGTAGCTGGAACTACAGGCGCACGCTACCAAGCCCGGCTAATTTTTATTTTTATTTATTGTGGAGATGAGGTCTTGCCAAGTTGCTGGGGCTGGTCTCAAACCCGCGGCCTCAGGCAATCCATTCACCTCTACCTCCCAAAGTGCTGGGATTACAGGCTGAGCCACTGAGCCCGGTCCATTTTAAAAATTTTTAATTAAGAACAATTTTTTTTAGAGTGTTGCTCTGTTGCCAAAGCTGGAGTGCAGTGGAGTGATCATACCTCATTGTAGCCTCCAACATTTGGCCTCCAGTGATCCTCCTGACTTAGACTACAAAAGCGCTGGGATTACAGGCATGAGCCACTATGGCCTGATGATTTTAATTGTGATTATATATCACAGATTTATTCATTGTATGATCAAATCATGCTTCAGTTGGCATAACTTGTGAATTATAGTGGAGTACTAATATATCTTCTTAATGCTCATGAATATTTGTTTCTGATAGGAACACTGCAATGTCTGCTGCTATTAGAATTTGGACAGTGTTACCTTCCTTTCTTTTCCTCCAGTCTTAAATTGAACACAGCAATGAATAGTTGATGTACTTGCAACCAGTCTTCATTGCTACTTTGTATATTTTCACATGAAAACTACCCTTTTAGGATTTAAAAAAATCCCAATTAAAGGGAACAAAGATTTCCTTCAGCCAAAGGAAAAAAAACAAAAAACAAAAAACTGGCTTAACGTGAATCAGAGAACATCAGCAAGAAATGGCCTGTTTTAATATACTGTTTTGTCTTTCCCCATCTTATTTTGTAAAATGAGCGATAAAGATTACTTTTTTCTCTAAGAGTTTAAAAATTACAGCTTACAAAGAAAGTGTTCAGGTGCCGTCCAAATCACTGGCACTGAGGGAGGAAGAAGAAGATCTGAGATTTGCTGGGTTCAACATGCTATCTAAGTTTCTCTTTTTTTCTGTGAGAAGAATGATGATAATAAAACTGACTGGCACTTAAAGTTTTAATTATCTGTAATGATAATTAATTGACTAAATGAGTGATTGAGATAAAGCTTATTTTTGAGGTCAACAAACTAAGCATTGTTTCTTTGTACTGCCTTTAATGGCAGTGAATAATAGTAATAATAGTTGCAAGAGTATCCTCTTGAAGTCAATAATAATTTCTATGGCTTTAACTTTACTTACCTTATTTGAATAAGACTAACCAATAGAAGAAAAATAGACGTGTTGGCTCATAATGATTCTGGAATCAACTTATATTTCCCCATAAATATATGTAATTATATTTAGGTATTAATGTAAATGGACAAATATGATGAATTTTATGGTAAACTTAAGCTTAGTAAGATATAAATTTGATCTGTTTTGAAGAATATCTGTCTAGACTAGACTATCTTAAGAGCTCTGGGAACTATTTCTATCTTACCAGAATATCCTTGGTGACTACTGTTTGCCTATCAAATGGTAGGTACTGAAGAAATAATAAGTTAATGTTAAATAAATTAATCAAATACTGTGTGGTTCCCAGATAATTACCTGTAATAAGATTGCATAGGTTTACTATACCATCAACATCTCCTTAAACAAGCAAAGTGAAAATTCTTTTATTACT
Source organism: Tarsius wallacei (assembly GCA_963574415.1). NCBI lineage: Eukaryota > Metazoa > Chordata > Mammalia > Primates > Tarsiidae > Tarsius > Tarsius wallacei. The sequence goes on along the minus strand of CAUYQG010039348.1, from coordinate 4,017 downwards.
ACTTATTGTTGCTGTTGTTTGTTGTTTAGGAAAATTCTAGTAATAAAATAATCTGAATAAAAATAGAAAAAAATGAATGAATTGTGAATAAGTGTAATAGATAGACATAGTCTTCTAAATCACGAGGTCTCTGGAGAAAGAAAAAGCAGAACTAAGAGTCCCTGTGGTAAAATGATTAAAAGTAGATGCTGTTTATTGTTAGACATAGATCATAGATGATATTCAATATATAAATGATTCAATTCACTAACTGTTATTTGGTACAATGTGCTGGGTGGTAGCATGATGATAGCAATGCTTTGAATTTTCATATCATTCTTTATTTTCAGAGTGGTTTCCACAGTCTCTCACTGGATTACCGTCATCCATCCTGTGAGGGAGAAAGAGATGGTGGTTTTCTCACTGGAATGTGAATGAATGAAAGCACAGAGTTTAAGTAAATTGCCTAAGAGACTTGCTACTAGGTGACAGACTAATATAAATGCTTTTTTCATATCTGGTTGGTCATATCTGCATATCTGAGCCTTTATATTAATGGACTCACAGTATCAGACAGATGCCAGAAAAGAAGAGGCAGAAAGCTGAGATAAAGAACAGTGAGTGCAGCACCCGGGCTCTTGGTTAGTGTAGATTTTAAGAGGTTAGGTTTTTTATTCCTTAGCTTTAAACATTTTTTATTTTAAAGATGTGGGGTACAATTCAGGGTTAAGTATACAAATGTTCATTATGCAGGTACCCTTGTTGATGAGGTATAAGAGGTCAGGCTTTTAAATATCATTCTTTGACAGGGTGCTTAGATAACATATTGGGAAACCCCAGACTGAGCCCACAGTTAAGTAGTGTGTAACCTTAGGCAAATAAGATCATTCTTTTCTCATGTCAAAACTTTGAAGTTTGCTTATTTTTAATTTAATTACTCTAGGATATCAAGGTTGTTGAAGAAGAAAAACAGTATTTATTTTAGAAATGACTAATGGATTGAAATGAAATATGATAATTCACATATACAAAGACTGTTTACAGTAACGATTTATCATCCCTATTTGTTGAAGGGATCTTATGTTGTATTCTTAAAAAAATTGAAAGAATAGAGTGCTGTCCCTAAGATTATAAAAAATCTTACATTCTAATTAGGGAACAAATGCTAAGATAGCAGTGTTGAAATAGAAAATAATTGAAGCTAAGATAGAAGATATCAGAAAAGAAAAAGCAGGTCATTTTGGTAACTGCCAAAAGGAATCAGCAGTGCTTACTCTGTTGACATAATCTTATGAAGTAAATTGTATTTTCCAAGAATGTGTGGCTTTTCTCTTCCTTTGACATGTTGCTCTAGAGCTAACTTCCAGGATGAAAAAAAAGATTGAGAAGTATACAAGATTAAAATATGAAATACTTTAGACTCATTAGCTCCCCTGTATTATCAAAGGCCCTAGGCCCATTTACCTAGATTGGTTACCTAATTATCATGGAAAGATGTAATATCAATACAGTAGCAGTGTTCCTACTGAAATGCATGTCCCAGACCCCTGAATTATATTATTAATAATTGCATTAAATGTTTATTATATGCTTTAAGCCACATATACTGCTAAATGCTTTATGTGGGATATCTCATTTGTTCCCACAACCCTTTGACATGATTATTATTACTGTCTTCCTTTTGTAAGTGAGGTCATTAGGCTTATGGGAGTTAGGAACTTGTTAAAATATTTTTCAAATGGATGTTTTAGGTATGCATAAAAATTTCATAAGGAATCTGTGGGTGGGAAATGGTTATTTCTTTATAGTGCACATGTATGTTCATAGTTCAGGATAGGAAATGAAGACAGATGTGCAATATAATAATGGATTAAGTTAGAATTTGTTTGCCCTTTGTACATTGGGCATAATAGTTTGAATTGAATTTTCTTTGGGGCACCACCTTTGGAGTCAGACAGATGAGAATTTGAATTTCAGATTTGCCTCCTGTTAACTGGGCTTTTTTTTTTTTTTGAGTTGGAGTCTCACTCTATCACCCAGATTGGAATACGGTGTCACAATCATGGCTTACCACAGCCTTGACCTCCTGGGCTAAGGTGATCCTTCTGCCTCAGCCTCTCATGTGGCTGGGACTACCAGGCACATGCCACTAGACCCAGCTGATTTGTGTGTGTGTGTATGTGTGTATGTGTGTGCGTGTGAAGAAAAGGACTAGCTATGTTGCTCAGGCTGATCTTGAACTCCTGGGCTCAAGCGGTCCTACTGCCTTGACCTCCCAAAGTGCTGGGTTATGGGTGTGAGGCACCATGCCTGGCCATCTGGGTGCTTTTAAAATCAGGTTATTTATGTAGCTCAGTTTCTTCATCTGGTATATAGGTATAGTACTTCCTATCTCACAGATCTATTATAAATACATTTGATCTTCATTATTGATGGATTTGATATTTACAAATTTGACTACTTCCTAAAATGTATTTGTAACCCCAAATTATTACACTCAGTTCTTTCACAGTCATTTGGAGACATGTACAGAGTAATGGAATTTCTGAATCACTGTACCACACATTCAAATAAGGTGACTCTCTGATTTCTTATTTCATTTCTCATACTATAAGCAAGTGTCTTTTTTATGGTCTATTTAGTGCCATGTGTTTAGAATTTTTCAGGGGAGAGTGGATTTTACTGCTTAAAATGGCCCTCCAAGTGCAGTACTGATGTGCAGACCAGTGATCCTTAGTACAAGATGGCTGTGCTGTTCGTTTCAGAGAAAATACCATGTGTTAGATAAGCTCCATTAAGTCATGAGTTACAGTTCTGTGGGCCATGAATTCAACATTAATGAGTCAACAATATTTAAAACTTAACCAGTTATTGCATAGGATGTCTTTAAATGGATATATGCTTAAGCAAGGTTAGGTGTTGATCGATTGAGGAAGATGTAACCAGAGGTTCTCAGAAACCTAACCCTGTATTTCCCCTAGAAGTGATGGTCCATTATTCACTAATTTAGTGTTTGGGGGCAACTTTATAGTACAGTACAACTGTGAATAACAAGAATTGACTGTATTTGTAAAGTACCAAGCATAGCACCTGGTATATAAAAAATACACAATACACTTTCAACATTATCTTTCAGTTTTTCTTCTGACTTCATGGAAACACTTCTGAAAGAGTTGGGGATAGTCTTTATAATTTTAATTAACAGGACAGTGAACACTCTCTGAAATAGCATCACTGTGTATTTAGAAGTCAGGATTCACAAATGCAATTTTTTCCTTTTGAGCTTTGGAGTCCCTTATTACAGCATATCATAAAGTATTACTTCTTATTAAATTATAATTAAGTTAAAAGTGCAGTTATAGACAGTAGACTACACTGTCTTCTAAGATAGCTTTATTTTGTCAGTATTTTTGGCTTTGTGGGCTATACAATTTCTGCTGCAACTATTCAACTTTGCCACTGTGGTATGAAAACAGCCATAGACAATAGGTAAACGATTGGTTGGGGCTGTTTCAATAAAACTTTATTTATAAAAACAGATTTGGCCTGCAGGTTATAGTTTGCTGACTCCTGATTTAGTGTAATGTTGACTCTTGGCTTATAATATTATTTATCATGTTAGGAAAATGTCTGATTCTGAGTTTGCTAGAAGATCCATAAACCACTGAAAGTAAAAGTAAATTTTTTCCATAACTCTGTTTTTCTGTTAGTTGTACTGGTAATGAAAATAGTACATGGGGAACATTTCTTATATGCCAGGCACTGTGCTAACCATTTTATATACTAGATTTTATTTTCTCAGTATGCCCTGGCGAGGCACCTACTATGACTTTTATTTCATTTTATTTTTTTAATTAATTTATTTATTATAAAGATGTGGGGTACAATTCAGGGCTAGGTATACAAACATCGATCATGCAGGTACCCTTGTTGATGAGGTGTTCTCCCCTCTCCCCAGGCAGATTCCCACTACTGCCAGTCCTGCTCCCCCTTCCTCTAACAGTTTTCCGCTACTGCCAATCACCTTCCCAGAGCATT
>CAUYQG010039340.1:0-15254 GCA_963574415.1 Tarsius wallacei | reverse complement strand
AACACGACATAAAATAGATAGCGTTGTTAGAATCTCGCTGGGGCCTCTAAAATGTTGTCAGATCAGTCAGGGGCAGTTTCTGCAATCCGGTACCAAGCAAAAGATACAAAGAATTGCACAGAAGTTAAAGTCTCACTCTGTCACCCAGACTGGAGTGCAGTGGCCGCTCCCAGCCACTGCAGCCTCGACCTGCTGGGCTCCGGCGATCCTTCCGCCTCAGCCTTCCAAGTAGCTGGAACTACAGGCATGCACTACCACGCCCAGCTAATTTTTTGATTTATTGTAGAGATGAGGTCTCGCCAAGTTGCCCAGGCTGGTCTCAAACCCGCGGGCTCAGGCAATCCACTCACCTCAGCCTCCCAAAGCGTGGGATTACAACCTGAGCCACCGAGCCCAACTCAAACTCTTTATTTTTTTAAAAAAAGGTCAGCGTGTTTATTTGAACAGATCTTTATACCACATTTACATCTCCAGACATAACTTTTGCCCCAAGCTTCAGAATTAGTTGCCTGCTAGACATCTCTGCTTGGATGTACTAAAAACATCATCAACTTACTATGTCCAGGGCAGAGAGAGATCTTGGATAGTCTTCTTCAAACATGGTCCACTCCCCCAAAGATTCCCACCCTATTATATCATCATTCATCCAATTTTTCAAGCCCAAACCTAAGACTCAATTGAGTGTTCTTTCTCTGACAACCCGTATCTTCATCCACTACATCAACAATTCCTGTTGACTTTGCTCTCAAAAAATATATCTGGAATCTGACAATTTTCCACTTACACTGCTGCCACTTTTGTCCAAGGGGCCATCATCTCATCTCTTACTCAATCTACTCATTACTTTACTACTAGTATCTCTTTGTTTCTGCTCTTGCACCCACACTAATAATTCCACAGCAGCCAGAAATATCTTTTCAAAAAGCAAACCAGACCAGATCAAAACACTCCAAAGGCTTCCTATCACACTTAGAGTGAAATCCAGTGGTCTTCTGTGGCCTACAAAGCTTATGTGATCTTGTCAGCTGTTGTAAGGAATTATACCTTACTAATTTCACTAGCTTTTGAGGTGATCTCTTCATAGATTAATATCATTCTTGCCTCTTGTGAGCTCTTCTGCATGGAACACTACACATCCTGATATTTGTGTGATTTGCTCCATTACCTTAATTAGGTTTTTTTTTTCCTGACCATGTTAAGTGTAATAGAGCCTCACTCTGACTCCTTTAATTCTGTTTTATTTATCTTCAGTCTTGTCACTCTCTGATATTGTATTGTATACTTGTTTGTCATAGTTTTCTCCTACTAGCCTGTAAGTTCCAATGTGATAGAGGCTTTGAGTTGATCTCAAGCCATATGCCCAGTGAGCAGAGATATATATTTTATGTGTCCTATCCTTTTGTTCTATGAAGGCAGAATGCTAAGACACAGAAGAGGTGGTAGAATCCCCACAAAAGAAATATTGACTACCAAATCTCAGAGGATAGGCACTCTGTGAAGGAAGAAAAGAGTGTATAAAAAATTTAATCTTGGTCTGCAGGGTGACACAGGAGTAACAGCAGTAACCAAGAGGATGCTCAGGGGGTTACTAGAGATCTTATATCCTTCCCACAGAGGGGAAGCCAGTAGCAGAGAATTCATATACTTTGAGAAGTTTCTTTTCAGCCTTTGATCAAATTCATAGGCTAAAACTTAGAGAATGTTACTATGGTTATTTACTTAAGCTGTGTTCAATGTGAACAAAAATTAAATAGTGAAAAACTTCACCTGATAAATATTTATCAAAAGTACAGCATAAGTTTTAACTGCATTGCATAGGCACCAGTGTAAATCTGTAGTGAGGAAATTTTGCATATCTCTACTTTAGTCTTGACTGCTTAATGACTACTCATAAACTAGCACTGTTGAGGCAAAAGAATGTGCATTAGTCACAAATAGTGTTGCAAAAAGGAAGGGAGGGTAACATAAGCATTCCTTGAGAGGTGTATGCCCTATGCTATAACAAACTCTCCAGGCAGTCATCGGGCTCAGTGGGCTTTGGAGAGGATAACAGTAGGTAATTCGTCACTGGGGATGTTTTGACAAAATTCAAATAGTCATTTAAACATGTGTTTCACTTTAATCTTCTTCAAACCATTACTCAAGAAAGTAATACAAAGATTTGTCAGAAAGGCAACATCAGACTGCTTGGAGATTTTCCATTATTGCAATAGACAGTAATGTTTGAATAACTACAGGTTTAGTCAGTAGGTGTTTACTCTTTCAGATTTATCCGCGAAAGACTTAGTTGAGAGTTACTTCTAAGACTAGCTCAGCCCCCATTAATTATAACTATTTCTTCATGAATTTCCAGGTGGTTTCATGTGATCACTAAGTGGTTTAAATGACCAGCCATATTCACCTGCTGAGGCAGTTCCTTCACTGGTACCACCAGAGGATAAACATTTGGTTCTATATGAATGTATAAATCCTGGCTGGATCTAATTTAAGAATTTAGCAGACTAAATTATATTTTATCATCTGCCCAAGGAGCTAAAAACAGAAAATTAAGATGTAGCTCCATTCTTAACTATTTCCACCATTTATGCAGAAAAGACATGAAGACATATGGCTGAATTTAGTTATTAGAATCTTAGTGTCATACCTCTCTTATGGCTGTACAAAACTCACTCTGAAGCACTTTTTTGAGGGATTGTAGCTTGTGTACTGGTACTTCTCCAGATTCCTGTAGCTTTTCCAGTAATTCAATTGCTCTTGCAACATCTGAACAAAAAAAAAAAATCAAATTGGAGAAACCTAGAGTGAATTGTATCTCATCAGCAAAATACTATTATTCCAATTGAACGGTGACATTGAAAAGCAAATGGAATTAATTGTAAAATCAGAATTTATACTTCACAGTTTGTTGACTTCATCTTTTGGCAAAAGGTCATTTTAAGCTGTTCCACACAATTGTTACTTAATACATCTCCCTTGATGGTATGTCATTCCTTTTATGTGTGTTATTTCTGTCATACAAATCAATTTAAATATTCTTTCTTTCAGGAAAGAAGAGCAAAAGACATGTCTATTGCTTATTCTGGTACCCCAATAATCAAACTAGTCCTGTCAATTTTAACCTGAGATGCTTTTTTTGTCAGTGTTACCTTTTCTTTCCCACATCACATGTATCACAGCTGCAATATTACACTTATTAGTTTGATTATTTGATTAATGGGCATCACCTCCATTTATCTATAAACTTCTTCAGTATAGAAATAGTTTGGTCACCACTGCATCGCCAGAGTTTGGTATAATATATTTGATAAATTAAATGAGTGGCTAGATAGGCGCCCCCCCTCCCCCACCTTTTTTTTTTTTTTTTTTTTTAAGAAAGAGAGACATGGTCTCACTCTGTCACCAAGGCTGGAATGGTGCAGTGTGCATCATAACTCACTGCAGCCTTGAACTCCTGGGTTCCAGTGATCCTCCTATTTCAGCCTCACCTGGCTATTATCTATCCTTCTTTCTTTCTCCTGCTTTCTTTCCTTTTTTTTAGAAACAGTGTCTGACTATGTTCCCCATACTAGTCTCAAAATCCTGGCTTCAGGTGATCCTCTTGCCTCAGCCTCCTAAAGAGCTTAAATTACAGGCATGAGCCACTGCAACCAGCTAGACTCTCTTCATTTAACTACTATTTCCTTACTCAGGCCTCCATCATCTCTCTTCTGTCCAACCTAAGTCAATTGTTCCTCAGCCCCTTCAAATAATCCACAAAGTTATATTCCTAAACAAAAATCCTATCATGTGCCCACCTACCAGCTTCTAGAGCAGTACCAAGCAAAAAAGTTTTCAATAATAATTAATTTAAATGTCTCCCTTCACTTGACAATATCAAATGTTAATGTATCTAGAAACACAGTATTTTATAGCCATAAACTTTAAAATTTCTTAGATTATTTTATACTCCCAAGAGAAAATGATACAATGAAAGGCCATTAAAAAATAATTATGGGTGATTTCTTCTATCCTTGTTGCTGCAGTTAACAGCTCACTAAAAAACCACTTAGGCATTTATGTTACAGGATATGAAGTTTTCACTTCCTAGGTGACTAGCTCCAGAAAGTATCCTATATCCCTGCCATCAGGTTATAAATTTTTCCATAAATCCATCCATCCATCCACCCATCCATCCATCCACCCATCCATCCATCCATCCACTAATTTGAGTTTCTGTTGTACTTTGCACCAGCTTAACAAGAATAAGACATACTTCCTTTCTAAATTCACAATCTAATGAGAAAGAAATATAATCGCACAGCCACCTATAATAAATTGCTTCCACTTCAGAATTCAGGTGGGGTTAAGGTAGGTATATGTCTCTAATTGAAAAAATAACTAGAAAGTGGCTTTAATGGAGATTTTCCCTAAGGTAGTTATTTTTATTGCCATTTGTGGCCCAAAGTAGCAGAAGTCATTAAATCAATGCGACACTGCCTGTTTCCAAAGTCTATCTTTCAGTACAGAAACTTGAAGTCAGTGTGGTCAATTGGAAAATACGGGTCACATCCACAGTCAGTAAGGTACCAAACTGAGATTTCATGCATTTCAAACTCTATAAAATACTCTACCTAGATGCCCACAGATACATGGACCTCTCAATATGTTGAAAACTGAGCTCATTATTATTTGTTCCCTAAAGCTAGCACGTCTCTTCCAGTATTCCACATTTCCATTAATAGTAGCCCCATTCAGCCTATCTCACAAACTAGACCATGTATCATCTTTCACATTCATCCCCGCATTTAGTCAGCAAGTGCCGTAGAGTCTATCTTTTAAATGACATTTGAATGAAGCCCCTTATCTATCTATCTATCTATCTATCTATCTATCTATCTATCTATCTATCTATCTATCTATCTTTTGAGTTGAAGTCTCACTCTGTCGCCCAGGCTGGAGTGCAGTGGCACACTCACGGCCACCCCAGCGTCAACCTACTGGGCTCAGGTGATTCTTCTACCTCAGTCTTCCAAGTAGCTGGAAAAACGGGTGTGCGCCACCATGCCTGACTAATTTTTTGTTTTATTGTAGAGAGGAGGTTTCGCCAAGTTGTGCAGGCTGTTCTTGAACCGGTGGGCTCAGGCAATTCCCTTACCTCAGCCTCCCAAAGTGCTGGGATTGAAGCCCTTTTATTATTTCAGGAAAGCCTTCATAACTTCTTACTTGTAGTACTGGAACATCTCCCCACTGATTTCCTTTAAATTAGTCTTTTCTGTTTCGGTCCATCTACCACATTGTTTCCAGAGTTATTATTATCATTATTGCTTTGCACATGAAGCCTTCCCTGGCTTCTCACTCCCTACAGGGTGAAGTTCAGAACAGTTAGTGTTACATATAGGGTCCTTAATAGCCAACCTCTTCTCATTCATGTTTGGACACCTTCTCCTATCCAATTTATACTTTGGCCATCCAAAATGTTTGCTATTGTTAGGACATGACACAGAATTCCATGCCTCTGTGACTTGGCACATATCATTCTCTGTTACTGGAATGCCAGTCATGCATTCACTATGCTGTGCCCAGGAGACACAGTGGTAAAGGAGACGGCCCTTTCTCTTGCTTTCATAGAATTTACCTCTAGGAGTCACAACATGCAATACGATGGGCATGTGTTATAAACAAAACACTACAGGCGGTCCATGGATGAATAGCAAAGACATTGTTTATCATCCAAAAGGTCAGGGAGAACCTCTTTTTGGAAGTAACAGACAAGCAGAGTCCTAGGCAGAAGATGTAAGTGAGAAAGAGGAAAGAATGTTCTAGGCAAAGGGAATGAGTGCAGATCAAGGGCTTGTTAAAAGAGTGTGGGACAAAGAACTGAAAGGAGTTTAGTACAGCTAAAACTGATACCAGAGTGAGAATGAATAGAGATGAGTAGTGAAAGATGTGGTAAATAGAAATCCCATCATGGCGGGTACTTAAGGTCATGTAGAGAAGATCTGGCTTAAATTGCTCTCTCCATATATGTCTTCCTCGATTCTCTAATGCAGGTGTGGTTGCCACCATCTCTGTGTTCCCACAGTTCTTTATTCACTGATCCATTGTAATAATTACAATTATTTGTTTTTGTGCACATCTTATTCCTTTATCTCCACAAATGTATACACCTCTTGAGGTGTTGCGAATACTATCTTACTTGTTATTGTATCCACAGTTCATTGCAGAGTGCCTAACAGATATTGTATTTAATGCACGTGTTGAGTGAATGATAGATTAATTGGTGAGACTAGCTCTGGAGGGCAGGCATGAGGGGTCTATGTCTGTGTGGACCTATACCTTTTCATGAACCTGGACCTCCAGATTACTGTCAGTCATAGTTAAGACTTGTTTGAGTCTGGAGTTGGGGAGGGAAGCAAGCCTAAATCTGTAGGCTGAAGGGTATTCGTGACTACACTGGGGGCAAGGCCAGAAAAATGGAAAATGACACTAACCTGAATATTTAGTGGTTCTCAACCTGGACTGTGCATTGAAATTATCTGGGGTGTATTTAAAAATTACTAATGCATGAAGACCCACGCCAAGCAAATTAATCCAGAGTCTTCAGAACAGTGGATTTCAACTGTGCCTGCAGGTTGGAATCACCTGGAGAGTTTTAAAAAACACAATTGCCTGGGTTGGTCCCACCCCAGGATTTCTGTGATTGCCACAGGGTGGGGGTTGGGCATGAGGCTTTTTAAGTCCTTCAGGTGATGCTAAAGTGCAGCCAAGGTTGAGACCATTGTTCTAATTGAGTATGGGTGTTATTAAGGCCATTGTGTGATTCTAATATACAGGCGAGTTTGAGAACCTCTTGCTACAGATTTTTGGTCCCAAACATGAATGTGCCTAAGAATCACCTGAAAAGACTTATTAAAATGCATGCACCTGATCCTCACCTGCATTTGAGATATGTTGATTCAGGAGGTGTGAAGATAAAGTCCAGGAATCTGCCTTTTAAGCACATGCTCAAAGTGATTTTGCAGTAGGTAGTTTTATAGACCCCAGAGAGAAAGAAAAGTGAAAAAATGATCTTTTAGATTTCTTTCATCTCCAGAATTCCAGAAACCCTTGCTCTCTTTATTATTCTTTTATACAGTGTGTAAAAAGATACTGAATGGGATTCTTTTCTCAGTTTCAAAATTATTGATAGAATCCTATAGATGACAGCAATCAACATCAAGTCCCACTCTCATTTTAAAATGGTGGTTTTTAGCCAAGTCTACCCATTAGAATCAACCGTGAAGTTTTTATTTTATTTTATTATTTATTTATTTATTTATTTATTTTGAGTTGGAGTCGAACTCTGTCGCCAAGACTGGAGTGCAGTGTCTGCTCCCAGCCACTGCAGCCTCGACCTGCTGGGCTCCAGCGATCCTTCAGCCTTAGCCTTCCAAGTAGCTGGAACTACAGGTGCGCGCTACCACGCCCGGCTAATTTTTGATTTATTGTAGAGATGAGAGCTCTCCAAGTTGCCCAGGCGGGTTTCGAACCCGCGGGCTCAGGCAATCCACTCACCTCAACCTCCCCAATCAGGGGATTACAGGCTGAGCCACCGAGCCCAGCCAACCCTGAAGTTTTTAAACTGGCCTATTACTACAGACCAAAAAAGTCAAAATCTCTAACAGTAGGATCCACTCATCAAGGTTTTTTTTTTTTTTTATTTCCAAATGAGTCCTAAAACCATCTAAAGTTGAGAAAAATATTATTTAAAAAGGAGCCATCATGGAAGCCAGACACACCACGAAGACTTATAAAGTTCGGCTGACACTGTTATATTATTCGATAGGCCTTTCCCAGTCCTTGTAAGGGGTAGGGAGACGAGAGAAACTTCAAGAATCATGAAATCATTTACTTTGAACAGAATACACATATTGGGTCCTTTGCTTCCCTTCTATCAAATAAGTGAGGACAGTTCAAACAGAAGCAATTGTAGTGATGAGCAGTGCCCTGAAGAAGGGGGACTAGCATCTTTCTTGGTTGTATAGGTAATGGACTTGGTGACCTGCCTGCCTTCTATGCCCATTTGAGCAGAGGGAGAGAAATGAAAAACAGTCCCCACTGTAGCTGCCTGATCCAGCTTGCTGATACCCACCCAAGGGAGTCCAGCAGTATGAGGTCAGTAATACACAGCAGGTTGTAAGAGCCAAAGGAAGTTTAAAATTCAAAACTGGGAAAGATCTTAGTCCCATGTTGGAAACAAAAAGGTAATGAGTGATAAAAGGTTATCAGATTGGAGTTTTAAAGAGAATTCTGATTCTCTCTAGCTCTGTAAAAATACCAGAAACTTGCAAGGCCAGGTTCTAGAAGGAAGTAAACTAAGCCTTTAAGTCAGCAAAATACTTATTCTTAAATCTATGGCAATAAAGTGTAGGTGGTTTATTTAGAAGAGTCTTCCTAAGGTTCTTGTTCAGAACATCCTTGTGCTCATTTTATAAAACTATTCTACCATGTTTGATTACTACCATAGAAGTTTGAGTTCTGTTAATGTAGCTAAGATTAGGAAGAATATTAGATGACTGGGAGGTTGTAAGATAAGCACAGTGAAAGTAAGATGTCAGAATATTTTTCTTGAAACCTACTTCTGTTGTCTGCCATCTCTGATTGATACCTCTCTCCCATCACATAAGGAAAACACTTGGGTACTACATTTTCCCCCTCACTCCCCCTCACAGCCCCAATTTCATTAATCTTTACTCCTAAAAGCAATAATTAAGGTAAATGTTTACTGACCATCGGTGATGTGGGAGCCATTGTATGCTAAGAGCTTTACACTCTTTAACCCATTTTGTAACAGTCCTTATAATGTAGCAAATATCCACAGTTTACAAACGAAGAAAAAAAAGACTTAAGGAAAGTTCAGTAATTCACTAACAAGTAAGAAATCTAGGTTTAGAGTTCAAGTCTGAGGTCAAGTCTGAGTAACTCTAAACCCTGTGGCCGTTATTTTTATTTCAAACACAGCTTCACTTTTATAAGCTTTTTATTGATATTCAGTACTTTTATAATAGCTCTGTACTCTGCAGGCTTTCTCGGTCAGAGGCTGAGCTCTTAATCTTCCCCCCTTAATAAAAATTAACCCTTATTCTATTTACCAGTGCACTTCTCTCAGGTAGTATTTACTGATCATCACCTGGAGAACTTTTAAAAGATAGAGTGACGCTGTTCTCACCCTTGATTGCCCATTGGAATTACCTGGGAGAGCTAAAGACACCTGGATCCTACCTACTGACATATACCTGTATGTCTGATTTCATTGGCCTGGTGGGTGGGCTGGGCATCAGAATCTTCAGAGCTACATTGTATAATGCAGAGGCATGATGAGAATCACTGATATGGAGTCTTGATATATAAACTAGGGATTCTAATGAGAATGTTATTTTTCATACTAATCACAGTCTCATATGGTGTTCATCATGTAATTGTTCTAAACATTTTACTACTCTTAACATCACTGTGAAGTAGGTACTATTATTATCCCCATTTTATAGAAGAGGAAACTGAGACACATACAATAACTACTCTGAGGAAAGAGCAAGCTAGTAAGTAGGGGAGTTAGGATTTGGATTTACCAACAGGCTCTAGAATCGGTGCCACATTTGAGAAGTGGCTGAGGAGTCCACATACTTAAAATCATTCCTGGAACTTCTCCAAGGGTTTTAATGGTGATTAAGGTAATCTGATCAACACATTCTTGCTTGAGGTTCTCAAGTTTTAGTCAACATGAAAATTTACCCCTTAATTATTTACAGTGGTTCTTCCTTATCCCCTAGGACAGTTCCAAGGCCCCCAGTGGATGCCTGAAACCGTGGCTAGCACTGAACATCAATGTCTTAAATCAGAACACATTTCTCCAGAATTGTACCCTACATCTTCATAATTTAAAAAAGAAAAAAACCCACATTTCTGTTCGTGTCTTCCATTTACAACTTTAATGCCTTTTCCATCTTAATTAAGCACTTATCACACACTGTGGTTGTAATATTGTGGTTTGAGGTGTGACAGCAAAACTAGCACTAATTTCTTTTCCTTCTTCAAAATTTCACAGATAAAAATTTCATTCTTATAGTAGATCTTAGTGACCTTAGCATACAATTATTTTTCTTTTCTTAAAGATGATTTTTCTTTTATTTTCTTAGTAATATGATAAGTTTCACCTTTTCACTTACCGAAAGCAGTTTTCAGTTTTTCTTTGGCATATCTGAATTGCCAACATTCCTACTCTTGTACTTTGGAGCCATTATGAAGTTAAATAAGGGTTACTTGAATACAAGCACTGTGATACTGCCACAGACGAGCCAATAACCAAGATGGCTACTAAGTGACTAACAGGCGGGTAGCATATAAAGCATGGCTATGCTGGACAAAAGGACTCACATTCTGGATGGGAAGAAGCAGATGGCATGAAATTTCGTCAAACACTCACAATGGCACACAATTGAAAACTTAGGGATTGTTTATTTCTGGAATGTTCCGTTTAATATTTTTAGAATGCAGTGGACCGTGGATAACTGAAACTTTGGAAAGTGAAACCACAGATAAGGGGATATTTAAAACTAAGACTTAAAAAAAAAAGAGGTTAAGGTGAAGCCTTAACATCTGCTCTTTTAGTCATTATCTCTGACGGTTCTGATGTAAGAAGTGGCTCACAAATGGACTTTACAGGTTACTGAATGTTTAATACATGATCCACAACAACGTGAATTGATGGTCATCATTTGTTCAGTGCTTATTTGCCTTACTTAGATCATCCTGTAAAATCCTCACTAGTATATAAAGGGATTACTATTATTTCTATGGCTCAGATAGAGAAAATATCTGGGCCAAAGCTACACATCTAATAAATGTGGAGACCAGATTTAAAAACCTGCTATGTCTGACTCCTATGCCCATGTTCTTATTTATTTCTCTACCCTACCATTTTTTAATTGAAATAAAACAATAAAGGTAGTCACTTAATTTTTAAATATAGCAACATGGACCATTGTAAGCTTCAAGAAACAGTCAAAACACTGCCCAGAGCCTCAGATTAATTATAGTATAATCCATATGTTCATAAGGATAACACTGGATCATTGAAAAATGATCTGATCATTATCAACTGCCTGATGGTAACAGAGTTATAGATTCTGAAAAGATTTCCTTCAAAATATGAGGAACTTAAACTTTTTTTAAAAGCAAGAACAGACAACCCTCTCGGGTCCCCTCCTACTGTGGGAACTTTTCTGTCCCCTTATAAATCCTGCTTTAGAAAATAAAATTAAATTAAATTAAATTTAAAAAAAAGCAAGAACAAAATATTGGAATCTTAAAAATGTATGAATTTAAGAGGGAGGAGCTTATAGTGATCTGGAGTAGTTCAATTATCATCTTCTCATTCTTTGATAATGAGTTTTGATTAACTCAATTGACATTTAGACTGTGGAATCTGACACGACTCATCTGAAGCTCAAACTTGGATGAAGATGGTGCTGAGTCATTTAAAGCTACTGTCCATTAATTCCACAAAATGTATTGAGAACTGTAGCTAAACAGTATGAATTATACACTCCAAAGCCATCCACAACCCTCTTATCCCTTGCCTTCTTCTACTATACAAGCTGAAAAGTGAATATACTTCTCTTTCCAGACTATTGCAATTTTGCCAAGTTGTTTCAGGTGCAAAGTCTCCAATATGGCTTCCGGGAAGGCCTCTGAAATGGATAAAGAGCTAGCATATGCCTTCAGCATATTGGTCATTGCACCCTTCCTTTTTCCCTTTCTTTTGAGAACTATAATGCCTTGAAATGCCCAGGGACAAAACAGCCATTTTGTGATCATGAAGATGACTATCACACAAAAAGGATGGTGGAGCAGGAAGAAGGAGGAAACCTAATCCTTAATGTCGTCAATGAGCTGTTGTACTTACTAGCCCTGAACTGTCCAATCTCATGATTCTTGTCTATAAGAAAACTACATTTTTTATGGTTTGGTTTTTCTGTGGCTTCAACCAAATGCAAGCTAGCTAACATAAGAGTATGTGACTTTAAAGGCACTGTTCTAGGTTTTAGGGATAAGACTGGTATTATAGAGACACTGGAGTCATATGTGGTAGTCTTTTGATTAAGGCATGGGAAACCTCTCTAGGAAGTGACTTTGGACTGAGATTTGAATGTTGAGCAGGAACCAGCCATATGAAAATCCAAAGGAGCACCCAGATAGAATAGCAAAGGCCAAGACACTAAAGTGAGGGGAGCAAGCCTACACGCTAGGTTAGACAATTCAGTGTCAGCGGAACGTTGTTAATAGAGGCAAAGAGCAAATAGTAGGAGTGATGTGCTGGTACATGATTAAAAAGACCTGACTGAAGCATTTACTGAATTCTGTGGTGTATATATTCCTACCATGGCCAGTTTTAAGCTACCAACATAATGTCTGGGCTTTAAAAACTCTAGAATTTTTAACAATCATCTTTCATAAGCCAGAAAGCACCAACCCCAGCACACTGCTACATAGTAGACAGTTTGAGAAGTAAACAGAGGCCAGACTTTTTACAAAGACTTTATAAGAAAATTTGATTTTAATACAACTGCTAAAGAAAGCTACTGGAGAATGTTCAACTAAAAAAAAAAATGATGTGATCTCATTCACATTTGATAAACATCACTATGAATGTTGTTTGAAATATTAATTATAGTGGACCAACGTTGAATACAGGAAACTAGGGAAAAGGCTATTATGGTGGCCTTGGCAAGAGATGGTGGAAGCTTAGGCTAGAATAATGGCTGTAGTAATGATGAGACATTGTTAGCTCTAAAGAGCAAGTGGGTTGAAAGAAGAATCATGCCCTAGGGTGATGCACAGCTGTATGATGAGGATGTGCACAGAATGCCTGTCAGACAAAAAAAGGATATTTTAGTGAACAAAGTCATGTGCCTTAGCAGTACTTCATAATTAGTTGTGGCTATTACCTTAAGCAGTATCGATAAATTTAATAAATAAGCAGTGTCAATAAATTTAATAAATACCAAGAATAACAAAGTAGAAGAACCCTGAAGACAAAATTACTTTTAAAAAAAGTCAAGTGCAGAGACTCACACCTGTAATTTCAGCACTTTGGGAGGCAGAGGCAAGAGGATTGCCTAAGCCCAGCCTGGGCAACTTGACAAGACCGTGTCTCTACAATAAGTAAAAACATTAGCTGGGTGTGGTGGCTGGCACCTGTGGGTCCAGCTACTTGGAAGACTGAGGTAGAAGAATAATCTGAGTCCAGCAGTTCAAGGTTGTGGTGGCTGTGAGTATGCCCCTGCACTCCAGCTTGGGCGACAGAATAAGACTGACTCAAAAGAAAGAAAAAAAAAGAACAACAAAGTGGCATTTTTCTCTCCTTGTTCTCTTTCTATACATATATGATCCCTCAATTCAGGGTCAATAAGGGATTATACAAAATGTTTCATCATTGCACCAACAGTTGAATAACAGGGGTATAGATGTGAAAGTCAGAGACCTAGGAATTATAAAATATGGTAATATTCACTTTATATAGTTATTATGAGGTCTAAATAAGAAGATATATATAATAAGATCTTAATAGTAAGTGCCTGGCATATGATCTATGTATGTGATCTATGTCCTTTTTTCTCCTAACCCTTTATTTTTATGAGTCTTCACTTCTTATTTTATAAGTGGCAATATTTGAAGAGGAAATATAAAATTATAGGAAGGGAATTATGCAATTCAAATTTATTTTGATAAAATGACTAGATGTCTTCTTTCTAAAGACATATTTCTATAGTTGTGCAAGCAAAGTTTAGGTGGAACACCTATAAACCATTATATCTAGCTATAGGTACTATTTCCTGTACAGTATTGTAGAAGTCACTTTAAGAATGCATTCTAACTAACATACATAAGATACTGACTCATTGCTAGTTTTTTGATGTATTTAACAATTGTTCCAATTGACCATAATACTATAAGAAAGGGACTGGCAGTAGCAGGATACTGCCGGGCTGGGGGCCGGGGGAGACACAATATCAATAAAGGTACCTGATCTCAAACCAGGCAATTTAAGGACCAAATGGAAGCCCAAACTTTACCTGCATAATGTCCACTTATATACCTAATCCTGAGTTGTACCCTACATCTTTAAAATAAAAAAAAATTAAAAAAAGAATTGTTTCAATGAATTCTCAGTTGAAAAATCTAATACAACAACAGAGCATGTGTACCAAAACCATAAAATAAATGGTCAATAAAGCTTTCCACTTCGGTTCCAGTGATATGAAAGGAAACTGTCAATTTACAAGTTACTGATGAGACATGACAGTCAGTGTGTCCTACTCATCTGACACTCATCTCTGCTTTGATCTGTCAACACATTGCCATTTTCCTTAGAGGCAGACTAATTGGTAAGCCCTAGGAAGAACTGGCTCTAGTTAAATGTGATCCAATTTTTAAAAAATGCTCATTATGCTGTTGAAAATACCCAACTTTATATCTATTATCAATAACCTAATAATCTTTTCTTCATGGGATTTAGAATAACACTGGAGTATATAAAATTTTTTTTGACAATACTAGAATGTTAAAATCATGAATTTATATAATGACAAATCCTAGCCTAGACTGTTCAAAGTGTTTGACAACCCTAATGCAACCAAAGGAACAATTTATATTACAAAATGGAAAGCTATAGTTGCTAAGAGATTCTCTGAAATAGAAGGTACTTATTTCATTTGAAAGTGATTATTTACTCTAAAAACAAATCTTTAGGTATACAAAGCTTAAGATATGACCTTCTTTGTTAAACATTTGCTGTTCTGTGGTCAAAAAAAGTAATGTGTATCCAGTTTCTCTAGAAACTATGTTCAGCATTTTGCGTTTTTGTTTTTTTTTCTTTTTTTTTTTTTGAGTTGGAGTCTTACTCTGTCGCCCAGACTGGAGTGCAGTGGCCGATCCCGGCCAACGCAGCCTCCACCTGCTGGGTTCAGGCGATCCTTCCTCCTCAGCCTTCTGAGTAGCTGGAACTACAGGCGCGAGCTACCACGCCCGGCTAATTTTTTGATTTATTGTAGAGATGAGGTCTCACCAAGTTGCCCAGGCGGGTCTCGAACCCGCAGGCTCAGGCAATCCACTCACCTCAGCCTCCCAATTTTTTCTTATTTTTTTAAAAACATTCTTCTATTTTCTTTCTCAAGCAGCTCAAATTGAAGCTTGAAATGCCTACTACTACCCGAGACGTCATAAAATCAAGAGTT
>CAUYQG010039339.1:0-15607 GCA_963574415.1 Tarsius wallacei | reverse complement strand
TCTAAGTTCATCCAAGTTGCTGTGAAGTTCATAATTTTGTCCTTCTTATGGCTGCGTAATATTCCATTGTGTATATGTACCACATTTCTTTAATACAATTCTCTTACGATGGGCAGCATGGTTGGCTACATGTTTTTGCTATTGTGAACTATGCTGCGATAAACGTGTGTGCAGGTATCTTTTTCATAGAGTGGTTTGAGTTCCTCTGGGTATATTCCCAGTAGGGGGATCGCAGGGTCATATGGAAGGTCCATTTTTAGACCTTTTAGGAAGAGCCAAACTGTTTTCCACAGAGATTGCACTAGTTTACACTTCTACCAACAGTGTAGAAATGTTCCCTGTTCCCTGCATCCTTTCCAGCATCTGCTGTTTTTTGAGTTATTGATGACTGGAGTTAGGTGGTATCTCAGTGTGGTTTTAATTTACATTTCTTTCATGACGAGTAAGGCTGAGCATTTCTTCATGTGTCTGTTGGCTGCTTGTATGTCTTCTTTTGAGAAGTGTCAATTCATATCTTTTGCCCATTTTGTATGGGGCTGTTTGTTTTTTTCTTTTTGGCATGTTTGAGTTCCTTGTAGATCCTAGATGTTAGGCCTTTAAAGATCAGATAAACGGTTGGTAAATACTTTTTCCCGGTCCGTGGGCTGTCTCCCTGCTCTCTTGATGGTTTCTTTGACTTTATTCCACTGTGGTCTGAGGAGGTCCTGGCAGAATTTCAATCTTATGGAGTGTGTTTGTGCTTGATTTATGGCCAAGGATGTGGTTGATCTTAGAGTAAGTTCCATGCAGTGATGAGTAGAATGTATATTCCATGGTTGTTGGGTGGAGTCTTCTGTAGGTATCAATGAAGTCCATTTGGTCAAGTCTCACGCTGAGGTTCCGGATCTCCTTGTTGACTTTTTGTCTTGATGATCTGTCTAGGGTTGTTAGCAGGGTGTTTAAGTTCCCAGCTATGATAGTGTTAGAGTCAATATCTTTTTTTATTTTACCTAGAAGCTGCCCTATAAGAGTTGGTGCTCCTATGTTGGGTGCATATGTATTTAGGATGGATATTTCTTGTTGATGGATTGAACCTTTTATCATTATGTAGTGACCTTCTGTATCTTTTTAAATTTCTGATAGCTTAAAGTGTATTTTGTCTGTTTTTAAGATCATAACTCATGCTTTCTTTTGTGTTCCGTTAGCCTGAAATTTCCCATCCTCTTACTTTGAGTCTGTGAGTGTCCTTTCTGGTAAGATGAGTCTCTTGGAGACAATATATTGTAGCCTCATGATATTTTATCCAATTTGCCATTCTATGTCTTTTCAGTGGTGCATTTAGTCCATTCACATTCAGGCTAATTATTGAGAAGTGAGAGTTTATCCCTGTTATGAGATTCATATAGAGTTTGTTGTTGTTGCTGCTGTTTGTTTGTTGTCTTTCTTTTGTTTTTTGGGTTGATTCATGTGTGTTTTCTATCTTTTTCCTGCATTCTTGTGAAGGACATTGTTGTTCTTTTTTTTCCTTTCTTTTGTGTTTAATATTTTCTTATGTGTTTCTTGTAAGGCTGGTCTGGAGACACCGTAAACTCTTAGGGATTGAATGTCTGGGAAGGATTTTAATTCTCCATCACTGATGAAACTTAGCTTAGCTAGGTAGGCAATTCTTGGTTGAAATTGTTTGTCTTTGAGAACTTTGAAGATTGGGCTCCAAGGTCTACTAGCCTGAAGTGTTTCTGTAGATAAGTCTGCTACTATTCTAATTGGTCTCCCCCAGTAGGTAGTCTGACCTTTCTCTCTTGTTGCCTTTAGTATTTTTTTCTTTTAGACCTACTTTGTGTAGGCAAATTACTATGTGTCTGGGAGTTGATCTTCTAATTTGCTGTCTTGCAGGGGTTCTCTGAGACTCTTGTGTTTGAATGGTCATGTCACTGATGAGATGCTGGAAGTTTTCTTGGATAATTTCATGAGTTGTTTGTTCCAGGGTGGTCTCTGTCTCTCTATCTGCCTCAGGGATTCCAATTAATCTTAGGTTCAGCCTCTTGAAATAATCACTCATCTCTTGGAGGTTTTGTTTTGTCTTTTTAAGTTTTTTTTCTATGTTTTAACAGTTTGAGTTAGTTCCATATTTTGGTCCTCAAGCTCTGAGATCCTTTCTTCTGCTTGGTTAATTCTGCTTTTCATGCTTATCAGTTTGTTGTTATTTCATTCACTATATTCTTTATTGCTGTTATATCAGTTATCAACTCCTTCATTCTTTCTTCTTGTCTCTCCTCATTTCTATTTATTCTCTCTATTAATATCTTGATATCTGGGTTTGTGGATTGAAATCAGTCATTCTAGCCAGGCTCGGTGGCTCAGCCTGTAATCCCGCGCCTTTGGGAGGCTGAGGTGAGTGGATTGCCTGAGCCTGTGGGTTCAAGACCCTCCTGGGCAACTTGGCGAGACCTCATCTCCACAATAAATTAAAAAAAAATCAGCCAGATATGGTAGCGTGCGCCTGTAATTCCGGCTACTCGGAAGGCTGAGGCGGAAGGATGGCCGGAGCCCAGCAGGTCAAGGCTGCAGTGGCTGGGAGCGGCCACTGCACTCCAGTCTGGGCGACAGTGAGACTCCAACTCAAAAAAAAAAAAAAAAAGAAATCAGTCATTCTGGGGGCTCTTCACTGTTTGAGTTCGGGAGTCTGTATTTTCAGTGGCTGGCCTCCCAGGGGTCTGTGTGAAACTCATATTCTTTCTTTGGTTTTTCTTCATTTGTGTAGTTTTTCCTCCCCACTTTTTAAAAAAACTCTTCTTTAATTCTGTTGTTCAGTGATGGGGGAAAGTTTTTATTTCTGTTTGCTCAATCTCCTATTCTTCCTTATGTAGATCCTCTGGTTTTGTTCATTTCTGAAGCTGGACTGGGGTGAGAGCCTGTGCTTTTTGCAGTTTTGAGATTTATTTGAGGGGGAAGCTGTGATTCAGAAGCTATCTGCAGGACCCAGTATCCACTGACAGTTGTGTGGGCACCCTGGAACCCACTTCCTGCTGCCTTGCAATCTGTCCATGCAGTGGGGGTGTCTGTTTGCCCCCTGAAAGCACAATGAGATAAGAAAAGGAAAGAGAATGGAAAAAGGAAAGAGGAAGGTGAAAGGAAGGTTGAGACAGAAGAAGAGGAAAAACAGGCATACCAACTAATGAAAAAACGAGAGACAAACAAAGACAGAAAAAATAAAAAAAGACAAAAACATATAGATAATCATACAACAAGCAAACCCAAACTCCCATGTTAGTGTACTCTCCCTCAAAAATACCCATACCTAAACGGAATATCTAAAAAAATAAGTAAATAAATAACAGAAATAGAGCAAGTACAAAAACACAAACAAAAACCGTAAAAAAAGAAGAAAAAAACCTAAAAAAGCAAGCAAGAAAAAAAAACTCACTCTGGTGGTTTCTGTGAGTCCAGGTTCCTTTCAGGCCTCTGCCTTAGGGAGTGGCTCTGGTCTCCAGCCCCTCCCCTGCACTCTCAGCGCAGGCTCATGGGGTTGCTATCAGCTTGGGTCAGGTGCCCCACAGACTACTGTGGGAGGAGGATGAATCAGACCTGGTGTCACCTTACCTGCTGCTGCTGCTAAGTCTCCCACTCAGATCTGACGTGTCTGTGCCTGTTCCAGCACTGGGGAGGGGCGTCTGTCTCTCTGGGTTTGATGAGATAATAGCCTCTGGGTCCCAAGATGGAGGCTGAGTGGAGCTGGGTAGGGCAATGCAAGTCTCTGCCCGACCCTGGACTGAGAAGATGGCACCCGGTGATATTGCTATCTTTTATAAACTTTTTGAGATTTAAATTCTATTTTGTCTCATAATAATATAGACCCCCAGCTCTTTTTTTTTTATTACAACCTGTGTAAAATATCATTTTCTGTCCTTTTACTTTCAAAATCTTTATGCCCTAAAGTCTTTTATAGACAGCATATACATGTATCCCATTGGTTTGTTTTTTTCTTAAATTCAGTGGTAAATTTTTTTCTTTTATTTATTTTTCAATCCAACTGATAACCTCTGTCTTTTATTTCATTAAAAAAATTTTTATTTTAAAGATGTGGGGTGCAATTCAAGGTTACGTATACAAATGTTCATTATGCAGGTACCCTTGTTGATGAGGTGCCCCCTCTCTGGCAGTTTCCCTCAACTGCCAATCCCACCTCCCCACTCATGGCAATTTTCCACTACTGCCAATCCCTTCCTTATAGTATTATGATAATTGTTCAAGGTATCTCTGTCTTTTAATAGCTGAGCTCAGTCCATTTACATTGGATTACTGACAAGAAAGAATTTACTTTTGCCATTTGTCTACTTGTTTTCTGAATGTCTATTTTTTGGCCCTCAATTCCCCTACTACTGCCTTTTTTTTTTTTTTTTTTTTCTTCTACCATATTTGCTTTTTATGTGAGTGTGACTCACGGAATGAATTTATTTATTTATTTTTTATATACAATTTTTTAAATTGTGATATTGAGGGGTACAGTCAAGGGTTATGTACACAAATATGTCTCGTTCAGGCACCCTTGTTAATAAGAAGTGTCCCCCCATCCCCAGACAGGTATTTACTGCCATTAATCCCGTCCCTTATCCCTCCCCCCACCCATAGTTTCTCAACACTGTCAGTCATTTTCTTGTGGTAATACATGAAACATTAATTATTAAACATAAGTTTAAGTTTATATACTTTGGCATCTTATTTTTGTATGGTATTCAAAAGTTAAGTATATTTAGATTACTAATAAACAAAAATTTGTGGAAATATCTTTCTAAAAGATTATACAATGGTTTTCATCTACAAATACTGATATAAATTGGTTCAAAATTACTTCCTAAACATTAGGTTTACTAAGAATTAAAAATTGTAGTCAATAAATGTAATTAAAACTGCTAGATATAAGAAAAACAGAGTATAAAAGCAAAAGGAAGATAAGCTTTTAGTGAGGAAAGTTTTAAAGGCATGAATGTGTGTGCTGAGAAAAATAATTATGTATCTTTTAGGGAAAAAAAGCTACAATAATCAAAACAGCCTGGTATTGGTACAAGAACAGGCATATAGACCAATGGAACAGGGTAGAGATTCCAGAAGCAAGACATCAATTTTGCAACCAACTCATCTTCGACAAAGCCTCCACCATCAACCACTGGGGAGAGGAGAACCTACTCAGTAAGTGGTGCTGGGAAAACTGGCTGACCACATGCAGAATATTGAAACAGGGCCCCTACCTATCAGTATACACAAAAATCAACTCTAAATGGATTAAAGGCCTAAACTGAAAACCTCAAACTATAAGAACCTTAGAAAATGCCTGAGACACCCTTATGGAAATTGGAACTGGCAACCAATTCCTGATTAAAACCCCAAGTGCCCGTGCCATAAGAGATAAGATAGACAAGAGACAGGTGGGATCTCATCAAACTGACAAGCTTCTGCATAGCCAAAGAAGCCATTGAGAGAGTGGGGAGACAGCCCACAGACTGGGAAAAAATATTTGCCAACTGTATATTTGACAGGGAAAAAATATTTGCCAACTGCATATCTGACAAAGGCCTAACATCTAGGATTTACAAGGATCTCATACGTGCCGAAAAGGAAAAAAAACAAACAGCCCCATTACAAAGTGGGCAAAAGATATGAATAGACACTTCTCAAAAGAAGACATGAGCAGCCAACAGATACATGAAAAAATGCTCAGCCTCACTAGTCATCAAAGAAATGCAAATTAAAACCACACTGAGATACCACCTAACTCCAGTCAGGATGCCCGTTATCAATAACTCAAAAAACAACAGATGCTGGAGAGGATGTGGTGAAAAGGAAACACTCCTACACTGTTGGTGGGAGTGTAAACTAGTACAGCCTCTGGAAAACTATGTGGCAATTCCTAAAAGATCTAAAAATCAACCTCCCATATGACTCCACAATCCCCTTACTGGGAATATACCCACAGGAACTCAAATCACTCTATGAAAAAGACACCTGCACGTTTATTGCAGGTTTATTGCAGCATTATTTACAATAGTAAAAACATGGAACCAACCATGCTGTCCATCAAAAGAGGACTGGATTTTAAAAAATGTGGTACATATACACTTTAAAATATTATGCAGTCATAAAGAAGAACAAAATTATGAACTTTGCAGCAACTTGGATGGACTCAGAGGCTGTAATACTGAGTGATCTATCACAGAAACAAAGAACCAATTTTCACGTGTTTTCACTAATAAGCAAACCTTGAACAATTATCGTAATACTGTAAGAAAGAGATTGGCAGTAGTGAGAATCTGCCAGGGGTGGGGAAATACCTCATTAACAAGGGTACCTGCATAATGAACATTTGTATTCCTAACCCCGAATTGTACCCCACATATTTAAAATAAAAAATTTAAAAAAGAATTTACTTAACAAGTATTTCAAATGGAAAGAATTAAAAATATAGATAAAACTAAATTAATAGAGAAAGTTGGGAAGAGAAAGAATAAAAAAATTGTAAGAGATTATGAAACGTTTATGGAAATCTTGTATGGTCAAAATGGACTGAGAGACTGGATAAATTTGTTTATAAGATTTTATTAAAATTGGCTTTTGCATTGGTAATACACTAATACAAAAGTAAAATGTGTTTTTCTCTCTCATTACAAAAAGCTCTGCTTTCCATGATTCATCATGGAAGAGATAAAATAAACCACTATATATATGGGTGTGGTGACTGTTCTAAATTGCTAAAATGGTTTATGACCAAGATTTGGTTTATCAAACCCATAATCCTGGGGAGACAACCAAAACTTCAGGTATTTCTGTCACCTGATAGACCATTTGAACATTTAAAGAGGGGTTTCATTCAATTTTCAGTTTCAGTGCTTTTTTTTTGTTGGTTGCATAGAAGCTTTCCAATGCTATAACAGTAGTTAAATGGTTACTAGGCAATGTGTTTCTCTCAGAGGACATACCTGGAAAAAAATCCAGTGGTAAGAAGTACATGTTTCATTGGACAAGTGGTAAAAAGGTTAAATAAGTTCTTGTGGATATAATAGCATTAGACAAAATTAACTAAATTGATCTATTTGATTTTCGCTGGTTTGGTTCATAGCTAAAGAGCATACTCTAAACTCTTGGTATTATCCTTCTGAAAGTCATAAAAGTAGTCTCCCCAGTGTGCCGTATTTTTTCAGAAGTTTTAAATGTTTGCATGCAGCTATCTGTAAGAATGTAAAATGGTCTCTCTTTTACTAAAACAATAAAACTCAAAGAAATGTGTGCCATGAGAACCCGGTAACCTACCCAGGATGTGCTGAGACTGGAAACCCAAAATGATGGCAACTGAGAGTGGCACTAAAGTCTTAGGTTTTGATCACACTCTCACTTAAGTGAGTACCAGATCAGAAAGGAAATTTTTTAAACACCAAATTATGAGAGGCCATTGTTTTGGACTGATCTCATGCACTAGGCCCCATCAGACCAGACCAAACCAAAATAGAGTCACTCATGGTAAATGTGATGTAATCAAACTGAAACTTTAGGGAAACAGCTCCTAAAAGAGACCAGGTTTTGTTTTTCTCCTGAGAAAAGGCGATTACAGCACAAGAAGCTCCCCTTTACTCTAGCCCTTAAAAAAAGTTATCTGAAATCTTTGTTCCCACCTTACAAAGCCTGTTCTTCTATTTTCCAGTGAGATTTGAGATCAAATACATTTTTGATGGTGACAGAGTGACATGAATGCCTAAAGTTTTAGCCAACCTCTTAGACTGTTACCTGCTTGTTTACCAGTCACTGAGTTTTATTCAATCAAAGGCAATCAACAGTTCAAACTGTGGTCAAATAAGGCAAACTCCAAGCTGTAACCAGTCCAGTTGTTTCTGGAACTTACTTCCTTTTTATGTATCTCACTTTCCTTTTTCTGTCCACAAATCCTTTCCCACCATATGGCAGTACAGAATCTCTCTGAACCTATTCTGGTTCAGAGGATGCTCAATTCAAGAGTTGTTATTTGCTCAATTAAGCTCTACAAATTTAATTTGTTTAAGATTTTTCTCTTAACACCATTGACAACCAGCAGATGTGGAAAAATACAGATGCAGAGCAAAGTTATTTTTTTTTGTAAAGGAAGTTTATGTTTATAGATAAAATTTCCATTTGTAAAACTACCTTCTTCTGCCTTACCAGGAATAGAAAGACTTTTAACAACTTATCAAGGAGAAGACACTGATTTAAATTTTGCATAACAAGTCTTTATTAAATAACACTTGTTTACCATACTTATCCTAGTCACTTTTCCATAACTTGCAACGTTTCCTCTTCCCAGAAGTCTCAAACTCATTTTCCTTTGTTTAGCCTAAGATTGTATAAACTTCAATAATCTGGTGTCTTCTTGAGATTTTCTTTGTGAACTCTCAAGCATACATTTATAATTAAAACTGTTTATTTTTTCTCTTGTTAATCTGTGTTTTATCAGTTTGATTCTCTGGTCCCAGTCATTGAACTAGGAAAGGTAGAGAGAAAAAGATTTTTCCTTCCCTACACTGCACCCTTAGGTTTTAAACATACAGGGCCATTATCTAAGATTGATGCAGGCCTAGGGCTACCGGGATTTCTCTGCAACCTACCTGCAGCCTACCAAGCACTGAGTAACAAACAGCAGTACCTAATGGTGAGGAAGAAGCTGAGCTTGAAGAAATACCCTCTGTGGAAGAACAGTTCTGGAGGCTGGAAATCTGAGATCAAGGTGTTGGCAAGGTTGGTTTTCTTTTGTGGCCTCTTTCCTTGTCTTGCAGATTTCACGTACCAGAAAACATACACCCAAACAAGTCTCAAGCCTCCAAACCAAAAAAACTCCTAAAGTTACCAAAAATCATGCATAACCTTTATAAATATTTTAACATAGATATCTTCCAAAGTTTATTTGTATGTATCTTAATACTCCCAGAATGTTAAAATACTTGTTGCTATGAAATAATTTGTCTTAGTTTAAAAAAGAAAAACTTCAATAAAACATTCTTCTATCATTTGAGTCAGCACATACTGTGAGTAAAAATCATATAAAAATTAAAAATGAATAACAAAGGAGAGAGTTACCATAGTAGGATGATTTGATCTCTAGGTAAACCTTTGATTCACACTAGGATATGACCTCTCTGGGACTATAGAAGTATCACATAACAGGAAGGCCAAATTTGCTTCAGAACATTTATTTGTTATCTTTGATAGAAGCTTCAAAGTCAGGCAATAAACATTAGTTGATCTTCCAGAGTTTCTTAGGACACAAAGGATAAAGTACTATCCTCATAGAATTTTCAAGTTATTGGTCTGTCAAAGTGGTGTTTAGGGTTGAATGTTGATTACAATTTTTCTCTGTGGACTCTCATTTGAGTTCTCACCTGAATTAATATTATCTGAAAGAGAGAAACATCATTGCTTATCAGATCTGTCTATATTTCTTCAAAGACTTAACTCTATGTTGCAGACAATGAGCAGTTCATAACTTTTTAAGGTATTTGTAAAATTTTTAGAAAATCCCAAATTGTCACTACCTTAGTGTATTTTGTGTTGCTGTAATGGAATACATGAGACTGGGTAATTTAAAATGAACACAAATTTATTTGGCTTATAGTTATTGAAAGTGGGAAGTCTAACAGCATGACACCAGCATCTCGTAAGGGCCTCCATGCTGCATCATCTGCTGGCAGAAGGCGGAACAGCAAGAGGGGAAGACAGTGAGCATGACAGCATGTCTGGAAGACACACACACACACACACACACGTGCGCACACACACACGCACACGCATACACATACACACAAAGAGAAAGAGAGCGAGGAGCGAGAGAGAGAGAGAGAGATGGGGGTAGACAGAGGAAGAGAAAGACAAGGGAGAGAGAGAGGAAGAGGGACTAACTCTTTTATCAGTAAGTTATTTGCTAACTAACCCATTCCTGTGATAATGGCATTAATCCATTCATGAGGGCAGAGCCCTCATGACTTAATCACCACTTAAAAGTCTCACCTCTCAACACTGATGCACTGAGGTTTACAGTTCCAACATATAAACTTTGGGATACATATTCAGACCTTAGTAGTCACTTAGAATTACAATTGGGTCATAAATTTAATTACCTCACCATTCAATTTCCTGACTTTATGTATGACCCAGTAGTAGCAAAATTGATAGAGAAGATTTTGGTTTTTAGTTTTCTCCCTTATCAAAAAGGATGATTTCAGGAAGCAGAAATTAGGGAGTAGAAAGAGTGAGACAGAGAGGGCATAAAGGCCAACATGAGTTACCATATGTTACCAATATAATACATAAAGCAAATAGGGTTGCTTCTGTGGACAATGAAGGCCCACGTCTGGTGAAGCCCCTGCAAGGAGTATATAATGCCTTCAAAAAAGGTCTACTTGAAGGACAGGAGGCTGAAGCATTTATTTATCTATTCCCATTCCACCTGATTGGGGCTATCAACCTCTTCCTCCCTCCCTCCCAACTATTGAGAAGACTCTAAAACCCAAAAAGGAAAAGATCCAAGGTGAGCACCTCATGTGGGATGCTACAAAGTGCAAGATGGGTTTGAGCTCACTTCAAACTTTTCACCATGTCTGGGGACATTGAGTCAAGTGGATGAGACTTGGAGAACCAAAGGCATCTGCTTCAGAAAGTGTCACCTCCCCCTTCCACTTTTCCTATTTGGCTCCTCTATCACACAAGCAAATATCAGGGGAAGAAAAGAAGCAGAAGATTTGAAAAACCCCAAATTTGAATACTACAACTTCTGGCACCAATAACTGACTTCTTTACATCTTCCTGCTTGGGCAAACCACTGAGAAATCATACAGTACTTGAAGCTACTCTTTAATTATGATAACTATAAGGAACCAAATTAATCTTCATTAATATTGGTATCTGGGGATATCAATGAGCATTCTTCCATTGTCATTGGTATGCACTGATAGGCAATTGGCTGTTCTCTTACATAACTATAGAAATAGCTAGACTTAAAATTAATGTGTGCTACACACTTTAAACTTATTTATCTTTTCAGAGAAATTGTGGGCAAATACAATAGTGACTAGCAAAATAGAAAATAGCTTTAGACTCTGGAAAATACACAATTCTAAGTTTCTAAGATCAAGACAAATTGTAGCAAGAGCATTGGCTATGGTTGGCCATATTTTAGGATAGCATCCACATACTCTTGATTTTTTGTTTTATCATTAGGATAAAAATAATTAATAACATCTGAGTGTGACACCACATAAAATAAAGCTGTGATTTATGTATTTTTAAAAGCTTAAAATATAGAACAGATCACTGAGGTGAGAGACTAAATACTGTAGAGTCAATCATATAAACATTTGTATGAATATTTTAAAAAGTGAACTATTAGCATCATTATCAAGTAGCAAGGTAGTTAGTATGGTTATTATATTTCATGTTTACTTTGGGGAGGGTGGCTGGAAGATTTTGCCATTATTGTCATATAGTAGTATGTTTTCTGGAGAGAGTGGGGAGACAACCCACAGAATGAGGAGAAATGGATTTCAAGGACTGCTTAAATTTAGGAAAAGATAATGATAAGAGAAAGGACTGGGGATGAGTAGATTGCAATCCCAAAGATGATTTGTAGGTGCAATTGTGACAAAGTGCATTGAGTACATTTTCCAGAGGAGAATTCTAGGCATTTTAGAAAGAGTTATTATTCTTAAAAATGTAGAATTAATGAATAAAGAGAGATGACATGCAAAATGAAGAAGCCCAGGGAAGGCTGGAGAAATACATTGAGGTGATAGATTTTGTACTTATTCACTATGGGAGGGAAGGACATTGGAGAAATCTGAGGGGAAAGAAGTGACAAGAAAAGGAAGAAACAACACCAGGAGTAAGAGTATAGTTTGAGAGAAGGTCAAACAGCAGACAAATGGTCTACTGAAGAATAGGTTTAATGAAGAGCAGAGATGAACCAGAATAAAGAATAAGGAAAATATTATTAAAGACCTACCCTTGGGCTGAGTCTTTGATCATTAATGGGTAATGTGTTACTGTGGATCTTCTGAGGGAGTGATTTTGAGTGGCTAGATTCTCTTTAAATCACTTTTACCATAAATTGTCTTCCATTATGTAATCAAAGAACTGAGTTTCAATTTCCATTTTCTTGGTTGTAAAAGCAATTATTGATGATTTGAGTAGAGTCTGCATGGAAACAGAAAGAGACTCCCAGAAAGAGTCTCCTCAGTCCTGTCAAGTGCACAGCCAATGATTTACCCAGGAAAGACTGCTTCTCTCTTGCACATGTCTTGCTGAAGTATTTAAAGGGGAATAACCCACAGGACACAGTAATTCGGGCAGGACTTCCCTAGCCTCTCTACCTCAATCAGCTGCCTGAGAATAGATTTAGAGCCACCAGCTCACTTTCTCCCAAAAGACCATTAGGAATAATATCATCACTCTGTATATCTCAGTCGCCACCAGAACACCGAGTCTTTGAGATGGCCCTTTTCCACCCTGATTTGTGCCCTCATGAGGTTCTTTACATTCCTTAATAAAATTCAATCTCTTACTCACTTCTTGTCATTCAAAACTTTCCACTATGTTCACTGTAACAAAACTATCATCAGCAAAATTCCCTGTACTTTCAATATCTTCTCAGAAAGTTCTCTTTTTTACTTTGAGATTTGTTTTCCCCTGAGGACCTACTCTCTCCTATAGTCCTCTTGAATCTTGGCTGTTTCCTCTCCCATTCCCCAGAGAGTACAGAGCTGGGAAGTGAGGTAGTTATCCTTTCTGATTTTCATGGCCTCTTCTCTCTTTCCTAAAAAATGCTGGTTCTTTGAGGTAATTGTGATTACAATATGCATTAGTCTGTGTTCTTTAGAGAAACATAATCAATAGGATATCTATCTATCATCTATCTATCTATCTATATCTATCTATCTATCTATTTGTCTATCATCATCTATCAGGAGATTTACTATAAGAAGTTGACTCATGCTATTATAGAAGCTAAGTTTGAGATCTATGCTCAGCAAGCTGCAGACCCAGGAAAATCAATGGTATAGCTCCTTCCTATGTTGGAAAACCTGAGAATCAGAAGAGACAATGGTACAAGTTACCGGCCAAGTCCAAGGGCCTGACAACCAACAAAGGTAATGGCATAACTTTTAGTCTGAATCTAAGTTGGAAGGCAGAAGACAAATGTCTCATCTTGAAGACAGGTAAGCAGGGAGAAAAATTCTTTCTTAGTGAGCCTTTTCTATTGAGATGAGGCCCACCCACATTATGGAGGTTGGTCTCTTTACTCAGTCTACCAATTCAAATGTTAGCCTCATCCAGAAACATCCTCACAGGCACTCAGAATCAGGTTTATACAGATATCTAGGCACCCTGTGGCCCAGTCAAGTAGAAATATTAAAGTTAACCATCATACACCATAGTTGTCACAGTCCTCAGTTCATCTTCTGGTCACTTTTCATTGTTCACTGAAGTTTACAACACTCAGGTCACTCTTACTAGCTGGGGAATTGTATTTTTGTGATTCTGAAGTTAGGACATTCTAAGCAAATTTTGTTAAAACTTGGGATTGGGCTTAAAGAACAAGACTTTAAAGCTAAAGAGTGATTAGAGTCTTTCCAGAGTGATTTACCTCCCTGGAAGCATGTGTTTACATTTCAAGGGGGATGAGACACGGGACAGTGAGCATATTCCTGGGGTCCCAACCTAAAGATGCTAGTCTTCTCTTCCTCCTAGAGATGTTTATTCACATTCCAAAGGATGAGATTCCCAGGGTCCCAGGAGAATTTATTGAACTAGGGAAATTAGTTTTATTTCCCTTTCTCAGAAGGGAACAGGAGGTACTCTGTAAGTCATCCTATGTAACTGCCCAGTTGTATATTGCCGACTATAATATATGGAGAGTGACATCTGATCTGACTTTCAATGCACCATGCCAGGGGCAAGAATTGGGCATGGGAGGAAGAGGTATGGTTATTATAAGTAAATAATTATTAATCTGTTCTTGCTCTGGAAACTCATGTGTATTTTCAACTTATTATGAACAAATATAGATATTAACACTGTACTTTGTTTTCGCTATTCCTAGCATTTTTGGTGATTCAACATTCATTCAAACCACCACAATGGCTTTCCCATTTCTTCATTTCCTCACTGATCACACACAAGTTTTTCCTTACTCCACCTCAGCCGTGCCCCACTCCTTTGGTCATTCTTCTCAGACACCCATAACTTCTTCTTCTATTTCTTAAAAAAAAGTCAGTCATCGTCTCACTCTGTCACCTTGTCTGGAGTGCAGTGGCACAATCACAGCTTACCACAGTTTTGACCTCCTGGGCTCAAGTGATCCTTGCACCTTAGTCTCCTGAGTAGCTGGGGCTACAGGAGCATGCCACCATGCCTGGCTTATTTATTTATTTATTTTTTAGGAGACGAGGTCTTATTATGTTGCTTAGGCTAGTCTTGAACACTTGGGCTCAAACAATCGCCCCACCTTGGCCTCCCAAAGTCTTGGAATTACAGACATGAGCTGCCACATCTAGACAAGGGAGTTTACTTCTTGTCTACTTATGTTAGTCCTTTTCCTCCAAAAATGCTTAGTCTACATTGGGAACATCAATTTATCAAATATCCTTCTTTTTCACTTATCATTACCTCTCATCTGATCTTCCTTTTAAACTCTGTTTAAAGTTTGTGGTCCTCAAATATAATCACTTTTTTGCAAGCACCCTCAGCTTAGGTGAATCCTTTATCAGACTGATCACCACATCAGTGGGCTTACTGTGTAAAGGGTCTCTGTAGAACTGTGGAAAACATTGGTACTGGACTGGGCTGTTGGTACACTATGCATTCCCCAACACGGCAAAATCAAGGCCCAAGGGTTAAGTCAAATGAGGAACCTCTGATGGGCTGGTCAGCTGCTGCCTCAGGACTTTGGGGGCTCACGGGTTCACGGCATTTTGCTAGCTCCTTTGGTTTTCTGCTGAACTCACATACTTCTTGAATGTAATGATAGCTGGAAGAAGGTTCTCTCCTCTATATCTTCACAAAATGAGCTGTTCTCATGCTGTCAAAATCCGGAGGAGAGGTCACTGAGCATGACCTGATTAAGTCATGCATCTAGCATCTCTCATTTATGATGATGTCACTGAAGACTTGAGATCACCTTGACAGCGCAATGATGGTAAAAAATACTTATTCACAGAACAACTCCCTTTCTTTAGAGAAGAGAGTCCAATAGGTGAGTCTTTGTGCCTATATGACAAGGAGGACTTTTCAATCTCACTGCCCACTTTGTCCCTCCCATGCTTCAGGAGCTGATTTGAACAGCAGGACTCAAGCTTGTGTAGACTTCTCCTTTGTTCATATCATCAGTTTGAAAGTTTGACCAAACATTTTTTCTATGACTATAAAATAGAAATTTACTTTACCTTTCTTTGATAGTTGCTTTGTTCTGGTCAAATTCCTTTGTTGCTACCCTTTTCCTAAATGAAGTAGCATTTTGTAGTGCATGTTGACTTTAGAATTTCTATCTATAACAATTGCTGGAGAGGGTGTGGCGAAAAGGGAACACTCCTACACTGTTGGTGGGAGTGTAAGCTAGTGCAAC
>CAUYQG010039333.1:0-23879 GCA_963574415.1 Tarsius wallacei | reverse complement strand
ATGTGGTCAGCCAATTTTCCCAGCACCATTTATTGAATAGGTTCTCCTCTCCCCAGTGGTTGTGGTTGGAGGTTTTGTCAAATATGAGTTGGTTGAGGAATTGAGGCTTTGCTTCCAGAATCTCTATCCTGTTCCATTGGTTTATGTGCCTGTTTTTGTACCAATACCAGGCTGTTTTGATTATTGTAGCTTTATAGTACATTTTGAAGCCTGGAAGTGTGATACCTCCTGCTTTGTTTCTTTTGCTAAGGGCTATTTTGTCTATAGGTGGTAATTTATGGTTCCAAATGAATTTCTGTATTGTCATTTCCAGTTCTGAGAAGAATGATGTTGGTAAGTTAATGGGTATTGCATTGAATCAGTAGATTGCCTTTGATAGGATGGATATTTTAACAATGTTGATTCTTCCTATCCATGAGCATGGACTATTTTTCCATTTGTTTGTGTCTTCTTGGATTTCTTTGAGGAGTGTTTTGTAGTTCTCATTGTAAAGGTCTTTCACTTTTCTGGTTAGGAAAATGCCAAGGTATTTCATTTTGGGGGTGACTATTGTGAATGCAATTGTGCTTAAATTTGGGTCTTAAAATTGGGTCTCTGCCAGCTCCTTTATCAGTGCAAGCAGGTTTTTGACAGATTCTCTTGGATTTTCAAGGTATAGGATCATATCATCAACAAAGAGGGATAACTTGACTTCCTCTTTTCCTATTTGGATACCCTGTTTTTTTTCTCTTGTCTAATTGCCCTAGCCAGGACTTCCAACAAAATGTTGAACAAAAGGGGTGAGAGGGGGCAGCCTTATCTTGTTCCGGTTTTCAGGGGAAATGTTTCCAGTTTCTGTCCATTTAACAATATGTTTGCTGTGGGCTTATCACAGATGGCACTTGCTATTTTGAGGTATGTTCCTTCTATACCTAGGTGTTTGAGGGTTTTTATCAAGAAGGGATTCTGGATGTTATCAAAAGTTTTTTCTGCATCTAATGAAATAATCATGTGGTTCTTGTTTTTACATCTGTTGATGTATTTAATGATATTTTTGGTCTTGCGAATTTTGAGCCAGCCCTGCATCCTGAAGATGAAGCCTATTTGGTCATGGTGGATGATTTTTGAGATATGTTTTTGAATCCAATTTGCTAGAATCTTATTGAGGATTTTTGCATCTATGTTCATAAGGGATATTGGTCTGTAGTTCTCTTTTTTGTTGGATCTTTACCCGGTTTGGGTATCAGTGTGATGTTAGCTTTGTAAAATTATTTGGGGAGAATTCCATCTTTCTCAATTACCTGGAATACTTTCAGTAGGATTGGTATCAGCTACGCCTTGTACGTTTTCTAGAATTCTGCTGGAAAACCATCCTCCCCGGGGCTTTTTTTTTTTTTTTTTTGTAGGTAGTTTTTGTATGATGGAGTCAATTTCCTGGGTTGTTATTGGTCTATTTAGTGTCTCAATGCCTTGTTTCTACCTGGGGAGGTTGTGTGATGTCAGAAAGTCCTCCATTTGATTTAGGTTATCAAGTCTGTTTCCATATAGGTATACATAGTAATCTCTGATAATCTTTTATATTTCTTTGGGGTCAATTGTGATTTGATCTTTTGTATTTCTGATTATTTATTTGGGCTTTTTCTCTATTTTTCTTGGTCATTCTGGCTAGGGGGTCCATCAATCTTGTTAATTCTTTCAAAGAACCAGTTTTTGGTTTTTTTATGTTTTCTATGATATTTTTGTCTTCTATATCCCATATTTGGGCTCTTATTTTGGTGATTTGGATTCTTTTGCTCAAGTTGGGGTTTTGGTGGCCTTCTCTTTCCAGCTCCCCTAGTTGATTTGTAAGGCTCTCCACTTGTGATCTTTCCATTTTCTTGAGGTGTGCTTGTAGAGATTTAAATTCCCATCTTAGAACTGATTTCATGGCATCCCAGAGGTTTTGTAAGATGTTTCTTAATTTTCATTTGTTTCCAGGAATCTTTTAATTTCTGCTTTGATTTCAGTGTTGACCCAGTAGTTGTTCAGTATCATGCTGTTTATTTTCCATGTCTTTGTGTGCTTTGGGGAAATGTCATGGGTGTTGATATTTATTTTTATTCCACTGTGGTCTGAGAAGGTGCATGGCAAGATTTCAACCTTATGGAATTTGTTTATGCTTGATTTATGGCCAAGGATGTGATCAATCTTGGAGTACATTCCATGTGGTGATGAGTAGAATGTGTATTCTGTGGTTGTTGGGTGGAATAATCTGTAGGTATCTATTAAATCCATTTGGTTAAGTGTCAAGTTTAGGTTCTGGATCTCCTTGTTGATTTTTTTTTTTTTTTGCCTCAATTATCTATCTAGGGCTGCTAGTGGGGTATTCCGTCCCCTGCTATAATAGTGTTAGAGTCAATATCTTTTTTTAGTTTACTTAGCAGTTGCTTTATAAATGCTGGTGCTCCTGTGTTGGGTGCATATATGTTTAGGATGGATATATTTTGTTGAGGATTGAAACTTTTATCATTATGTAGTGTCCTTTTGCATCTTTTTATATTTTTGGTAGCTTAAAGGTTGTTTTGTCTGATATTAAGATTACAACTCCTGCCTTCCTTTGTGATCCATTTACCTGGAAATTCATTTTCCATCCTTTAACTTTGACTCTGTGTGCATCCCTTGTAGTGAGATGAGTCTCCTGGATGCTGCAAATTGGGTCATGGTTTCTTATCCAGTTTGCCATTCTGTGTCTTTTCAGTCATGCATTTAGTCCATTCACATTCAGGCTGATTATTGAAATGTGATTGTTTATCCCTGTCATGAGGTTCTCATAGTTTTTTCTTTGCTTGTTTTCTTTTGGCTTTGGGGTTGATGTATGTGTGTGTTTTCAAGGTTGTTGTGCTGAATTCTCTGTTGATTCTGTGCTCTGTTGTTCTCTTGGGAAGTGTGTCATCATTCTTTTTTTTTTTCTTTCTTCTGTGCTTAATACCTTTTTAAGTGTCTCCTGTAGACCTGGTCTGGAAGCTGTATAATCTCTTAGGGATTGGACGTCTGGGAAGGATTTTAATTCTCCATCACTGATAAAGCTCAGCTTGGCTAGGTAGGAAATTCTTGATTGAAATTATTTATCTTTGAGGACTTTGAATATTGGGCTCCAGTCCCTTCTTGTCTGTAGTGTTTCTGCTCACAGGTCTGCCACTATTCTGATTGGTTTTCCCTAGTAGGTAGTCTGACCTCTCTCTCTTGCTACCTTTAGGATTTTCTTTTGTGCCTACTTTGTGTAGGAAAGTTACTATGCATCTAGGGGCTGGTCTTCTCATTTGATGTCTTGTGGGGGTTCTCTGTATCTCTCGTGCTTGGCTGGTCACCTCTCTGGTGAGATGGGGAAAGTTTTCTTGGATTATCTCCTGGAATACTTGCTCCAAGTTGTTCTCCATTTCCCTTTCTTCTTCTGGGATACCAATCAGGCGTAGGTTCAGCCTCTTGATATAATCTCACATCTCTTATAGGCTTTGTTCTTTCTTTCTGAGTCTTCTTTCTATGTTTTTTCTAAATTGGGTTAATTCCATGTGCTGGTCTTCAAGTTCTGAGATTCTATCTTCAGTTAGATTAATTTTGCTTTCCATGCTTGTCACTCATTATTTATTTCCTGGATGAAATTTTTTATTCCCAAAATCTCAGTTCTTTCAGTGTTGCATCTTGTCTTTCTTGAGTTTTATTCACTCTTTCTGTCCATTCTCTAATCCCTGTCATATTCTGGGGCCAGTTGTGGATGACTTCCATTGTTTGGGGACCAAGTTCTGATTTTTCAGGAGTTTGTCTTTGGTACACTTGAAACTGTCTGTGGTCTTCCTTTGTTTTTCCTCATTTGTGACAGATATCTTGTTTTTCTCTTTAGTTCTGTTATTCAGTGGCAGTGGGAGAGTGTTTCCCTTCTGATGTTTGCTCAGTCCTCTCTTCTTCCCTGATCCAGGTTTTGGATTTGTTCTATTTTGAAATACAATGGTGGTTGGAAAACTTTGCTGTCTCTTGTATTTTTTGAAATCTGAATAAAGTAAAGGATGGGGCACTAGGATTCAGAAACTACTTGCAAATTACAATGTTCACTTATTGTGGTATGTGTTCCCTGAGAGCCACTCCCCACCACTCTATGACAATGTAAAGCAGAAACCAATGCAAAAAACAAATGAACACACACACACACCCCAAAACAAACTGGAATAACAAAAAAGTGTAACAAAACAAACAAGAAAACAAAACACACACATACACACACACACACACATGCCTAGCACAAAGTGAATAGAGGAGAAAAACAGAAAGACTGGGGGGAGGGGGAAAAAGAATACAGATCAAACCCTCACACTTCTATTGACACACACCTTAAACTATATAAAATGAAAATGAAAAACCCCAGAAAAACAAGAGTAAAAACAAACCAACAACAACAAAATTGAAAGATGAACACTCAATCATTCACATACACATATAAACAGAAAACAACAAATAAAGAAGAAAGAAACAGAAAAAGAAAAAAAATGGGGGGAATGCAGATCAAATCCTCACATACATATTCATGCACAAAGGAAAAATATTTTTTAAAAGATGAACTAACAAACAGTCAAAGAATTTTAATTTTTTTTAATTAAAAATTATAAAAGAAGAAAAAAACCTGTCCCCTTGTGGCAGCCTCTGTCATTGTTCCTCTAATCAGGTCTCTCCTGCAGAGCCACCACTCTAAGTCTCTCTTCAGTGTCTGGAGCAGGGAAGGAGGAGAGGCAGTGGGTGGGGCTGCAGTCCTCCCTCCCACCCTTGTATGGTCAGGGAGATCTCCTCCGATGGGGAGATGTGGGATTGTCTCTTCCCAGGTATGTACTCACAGGGGGTGCCCCAGCCAGGCTGATCCTGGAATGGAGTTCTCTTGCAACTGACAGTCAGGCTCCACCTGGATTTGTCCCTCTCAGTCGTGGCCCAGCTATGTGGGTCTGACGTTCAGAGGATTGCTGGGGAGGAGGGGGCTTGGGTCAGCCCCAGACTCACCACTGATTTCTTTGGAGTCCTTCCTTGTCCTTTTCTAGCCACACCCTTTGTCCTATGGCTGGATCAAGGGTAGGGAGTGGGACACCTGGACCTCAGCACTCATCAGGTCCCTCTGGAGTTTGTGCTTTCAGGTTATTCCCTCTGGGTCATGATCAATCCCTGAGTAGTTGATCCTCCAGTCACAGAGATTGGGTCTGTTGCTCTGTAGTGAGTAAGTGGGAGCACTTTCCTGTCCCACTTTCAAGATGGTGGTGGGGTGCCTCTCTTGTCCTCTTCCATGGGACTCTGCCTCTAGACTCCCTCCACAGCCCCTGCTGCCAGTGCCCTGCCAGTTGCTGAAGTGGTGAGGCAATGCCTGGAGCCAGCAGTCTTTCCTGCTGCAATGGTGAGGGAGAGCCTGGGGCAAGAGTCTCTCCCCACTGATTTTCGCAAGCAAACTTTTATCTGTTTAAAAAAAGTGCTTGGCTTCTGCAACCTGGGAAGAGCCAGGGACCAAGAAGAGAAGCTGCATCACCAGCTATTGCACCAGAGGCCTGGCTACTTGCTCTCAAGTCCCACTTAGACAGTCTCTCCCAGTATTTTCTTCCCAGGAAGGGTTTTAATGATTTTTAAAAAAGAAAAAGAAAATGGTGCTTGGCTTCTGCCCAGCAGCTGTGGCACCAACCACTGCACCAAGAGAGCCCTGGCCACTGGCATCCTAGCCCTCACTCAGTCAGCTACTCACATGCCCACTTGCTCACCAGCATGTACACAAAATTTTCTATACACTCTGACCTACACCCAGACTTGCATAGTCCGACTGGCCCAGCTGCCATCTTCCCTACTTCTCTTGCCATTTTTTTCAACGTGCCTGAACCTTTTATTTTTGTCCTATGCTTTTTTTTTAATAACCAGCCATTTTATTATAGGACAGAAATATACCATGAAATTTTTTTTTTATAAAATGATGATGTAAAGAAAACCTTTAATTCTTTTAAAGCTTGGTTTTCCAAGTAATTAAAAACCTTTCATACCATAACAGCAGTTAAGACTGGAGAAGAGGTAATAACCAACTTAATTATATACAAAGATTTCTTTATAAATTTCCCTTCATGAACCTTACCCCGACTTCCACATACCATTGATGACATGCTTGGACTTTTTGTTTTGGGCTGTATTTTCCTTTTCCTAAATAACCAGTTGTTTTACTTTAGTACAAAATCTTATTATACAAAATTCCTTTATATACAAAATTATTCTTTTTTCCAAAAATACACCTTCATATTCATAACTTTTTTTATATCTCACGCTCTCCTACTTATTGATTTTTCAAAAAAACAAATAATTTCTTTTTTTATATATATACAATATTTTTTTATTGTGATATTGAGGGGTACAGTTAAGGGTTAGGTACACAAATATGTCTCGTTCAGGCACCCTTGTTAATAAATTCTTAAATAATCTCCAGATTACATAAAATAACCTAAAATTTTAGTGAAAACCTAGAAAACAAGAAATTCTGAACTATCTGTTAGATATCAGCATTTTATAGATGAGACTTTTCACATAATGTTAGAAATATTTTTTCCATATTATAACTTTTTCTTAATTGAAAGTAAACCAGACATTTAATGAGCTTTTAAAACAATCTTAAGATTTTTAAATTACATGAAGAGCTTATTCATAAGCATTATTTTATTCATATTTACCTACCTTATTTATGTATAGCAGTTTGTTTAATTACTTATGAAAACTGAGCCTTTAGACAAGGCCAGTTACATATTTTTTTAATTTTTATTATAAAGAAGTGGGGTACAATTCAGGGTTAGGTATATAAACATTGATCATGCAGATACCCTTGTTGATGAGGTATGCCCCTCCCTCCCCTAGCAGTTTCCCTCAACTGCCAATCCCACCTCCCCTCCCCGAGAGTTTCCCACTACTGCCAATCACTTTCTTATAGTATTATAATTGTTCAAGGTCCTCTTATGAGTGAGAACATATGGAACTCTGTTATTTGTTTCTGTGATAAACCACTGAATATGATTGACTCCAAATCCATCCAGGTTGCTGCAAAGTCCATATATTTGTCCTTCTTTATGGCTGCATAATATTCCATTGTGTATATGTACCACATTTTTTTTATCCAGTCCAGCTTCGATGGGAAACATGGTTGGTTCCATGTTTTTGCTATTGTGAATAGAGCTGCAACAAACATACGTGTGCAGGTATCTTTTTTGGAGAATAATTTGAGTTCCTCCGGGTATATTTCC
The DNA here is from genome assembly GCA_963574415.1 of Tarsius wallacei. Lineage (NCBI taxonomy): Eukaryota > Metazoa > Chordata > Mammalia > Primates > Tarsiidae > Tarsius > Tarsius wallacei. The sequence continues at coordinate 16,629 of CAUYQG010039333.1, read as the reverse complement.
AATAGGGAAATTGCTGGGTCATATGGAAGGTCAATTTCTAGTTCCTTCAGAAATCGCCAAACTGTCTTCCAAAGAGGATGTACAAATTTGCATTCCCACCAGCAGTGTAGAAGTGTTCCTTTTTCTCCACATCCTTGCCAGCATCTGTTATTATTTGTTTTATTAAGGATGGCCATTCTTACAGGGGTTAGGTGGTACCTCAATTTGGTTTTGATTTGCATTTCTCTGATGATGAGTGAGGCTGAGCACTTTTTCATGTGTCTGTTGGCTGCCCTTATATCTTCTTTTGAAAAGTATCTATTTGTATCTTTTGCCCACTTTTTAAAGAGACTGTTTGTTTTTTTCCCTTCAGTGCATTTGAGTTCCTTGTAGATCCTAGATGTTAGGCCTTTGTCAGATATACAGTTGGCAAATATTTTTTCCCATTCGGCAGGCTGTCTCCCTGCTCTCTTGATGGTCAGTTATAATTTTTAGTCTCCTGGCTAATTATTTTTAAAGCCTGTGAACATCAGGTGTTACCTAAGTAAGAACCTTAAAGTTAAATACATGAATATTTTATTGATAATTCAGAAGGTTAGCTGGGTTTTGGGGGGGGGTTGTTTTTGTTTTTGGTTGTTTTGGGAACCAACAATTTTAAATTAGTTATACTTGTAACAAAAATATTTATAAAAATAAAGGCTATTCTGGTTTGGGCTAGGTTTATAGTTTTATAATTTTCATGTCAAATCTTAATACTTAAAATATCTAGCAGAGACAAATGGGAAACTTAATTAGTAGACCCAGACCAAAAAAAAAAAAAAAAACCTTTTATTAACCTTTTTTTTCAGTTTTAAATGACTTTTCAATGTTTACATTTTAGGTAAAACTGGCTGAACTGTATAAGAACAACAAAAATTTTTTATTTAACCTTGAAAGAGTGAGCTTATCTAAACACCAGTAACTTAGTTGCTAGCAGATTCAAAGCAGGCAGAAAAGAGAGAAATAGAGTTTAGAAGTCTCTATTTAACCCTGTAGTTGCAGGTTCACTATTTAGACTCTGAAATTTATAATTCTAACATGGATGGCCAGGACCAAATGGCTGGCACCTGTGTCAATTACAAAATTAATTTGGGTTCCAGCGCCCTAATATTTGCCTGGGGTGTTGTCACGTTCATTCTTACCAGATCTCTGATGGACCCTTGGAGTTTTTTTCCTTCCCTTGTGGAGCCTTAAAAGCCTTAGAGACATCCTGAGACCTAAGGGCTGATTCTCTTGTTTCCTTTATTATTAACCCCCTCAGACCCTGCACTTTTCTTGTAGTCTCTTGGTTATTATAGTCCCACCCAAGATCTACATTTGGGTACTTTTGCTCAGCTGGCTGAATGCCCAGCCCTGGAGGGTATTCCTGTTTCCATAAGGACATTACAGCCTTCCTGATCATTCCCCTTGCTCTTAGTGGACTATTCAGGGTAATGATCGAGGGAGAATTTTTATTTCACCCTTTTTCTTAGTCCTGGAATCCTTTGCCCCAATGGACCATCTGGGAGAATTTTAAAGGAGGTTTTCTGACCTCCCTTCCTAGGCCTAGACTGTTTTTTATCCATTCTCAGTTGCCAGGTAAGCTGTGCGATTTTGGAGTTTCCCAAAAGGGTGCTTAACTTCCATAACTGGAAGTTTCTCACAGTTCTTAAGATTCCAGGTGTTTCCCAAGGTGCTCAACCCTCCCTATTGAAGGTTTCTTGAAAACTTCAGGATCTGTGTTGTCTGTCTCCTGCCATTTCCCTCGTGGAACAATGAAAACACAGATCGAACTCCACAATCTCTTCATATTGTGAGATAAGTCTCAGTCACACACACACACTCAACCTCCAAGAATGCCCTAACCACCAAGGCAATACTTATAGTCCAGTTTTTCCTATCTTGGCTCATGCATGAGGTTGCCTGGTTGCCATGGTGTCTGCTTTCTTTTTCTTCTTCTTTTCTCTGTGTCCCTTTGCTGCCTCCAGAACAATAGTCTCGGGCTTATCTGCAGTCCTGCAAGCAGTCAAGATGCCCAAGCAGAATAGGCCACCCAAAATCGGGTGGTACATGTCTCCACCTCTACTGGGGTTCCCCTCCTGCAGCCACAGAGTATCCTGGATGAGCCCCCAAATTGTGAGAAATGAACTTACCTATTCAAAATCAAAGGATGGACACAGAGACATGGAGTGAAGCAGAAGTGAGATTTTAATGGCAGTCTTGCAAGATCAGGTGTCTGGTGGGCAGGCACACCAAAGCAGGAAGAATCAGCACTTTTATTTCTAAAATGCATGTCCCTCTCCTGAGTCCTTATTGGAAGAATACTTACAGGAGTTCCACACTTTGCCATAGGATGCCTACATGTTACATGTTGATTGGTTTTACAGAATTATTTCATTTACATGTCCTATGTGCTGATTGGCTTACAGGATTACTATTCTGATTGGATTGTGCCAAAAGTTTAAACATGTAGCCCACCAAAGTAAAAAGCCTGTGAAGAGGAAGCACAAAGAAGCAGGAAGTGACTCAGCAAAGGCATTCAAACATGATTCCGTTTTCATTTTGAAAATAAAACTTTCTATTTTTTTACACTAATCACTATACTTCACAGTCTCTCCTGGGTGCAGTCACATGTTAATATACCCTCAATACTGGGTTTTTAAATTATGCTTTTAACCATGAGGAATTGGAACACCCAAGTTCCAACAAATAATAAGATCCAAAAATGTTCTGAGGTTAAATAAAATCTTTTCTTAATATCAGAGATTATATTTTGTTAGTTTTTTTAGCTCATTTAAAAATTCTATGACCCTACGGGGTGGGGGAGGAAGGAGTTAACATTTATTTATATGTATTGAATGCCAGCTGTGCTAAACAACTCAATAACTTTATCTTATTTGTTTTCACATTCTTCCACTGAGGTCTATTTAATTCTACAGATGAGGAAACTGAGGCCCAAGAGGTTACATAATTTCTGCAATGGCAAATGGCTAATAACTAGCAGAACTGAGGTCTGTTCTCAGGTTTGCACAACCAAAAAGTCTTTGGCCATTTTACTGTACCCTGGTAACTTCCAGAAGAGAAAACCATAATACTGTGCCCTAAGCAATATACATGTTCTATAATACATGATATAGAGTATGCTGTATTACTGCATATATAACATGAATAAGAATTTGATAAGAATTGCAGGTTTCTACAGCTTTCTTATAGAAAGCAATACTTGCTTAACTTTTCTTTTGTTTCTTGTGCATTTTCTTTTTCCTGCAGGTGCCAAACAAAGATCCTAACAGATACTTACACAGTGACTTTAAGGCTTATTTTTTCTTTCTTTATGAAACACTGATTTAGGGTTGGAAGACATATGTCCTCTCCAAGTGCTACTTGAACATTTTATAGCTTCTATATGTAATTTAAAATTTTAAAACTTTGATGATATTAGATGTAATTTGAAAACATTTTTGAGAAATACTTTTTTAAATGGTATCTTTTTGTTTTTATAAAGAGTCATCATACTTGAGAAGTCATTTATTTTCCACTTATTTTCACTGTGTTTTGTATGCACATTGCAGCACCAGGAGGAGAAGAAAGTGTTTGTCAAGATGTATGCACTGAGACACTCCTCTGGCATCTTCTCCTCCTATTTTCTACTGTAACCTGGGAGGACTACCTGATGACTCACATTTGCCCGTCCTCAAAAGAACACATTCAGACTCTATGCACTAGTTCTAACTGAGACAAAGATCTTTTTTTATATACGTACATTTGATAAGAGTGGTGGGCATTCCCCAACGACATCAGAATTCGATCAAATTATTACCAGTGAGTCTTGATAATCCAGGATGGAAAGCAGAACGGTAAGACAACTGAAATGTATTGCATCCCCAAACAATTTTTGATCATGCAACTTCCTCACTTGCCAATTTAATAGGCCCTAGAAGAATAGAATTTATAGCCAATGGTCATCTTCATTGACCTTGAAAGTAGGCAAGAGACAGGAGAAGAGGTAAGACTCTGTCTAATTCATTTTGTGAACAATCAATCCTGAGTCTGTGCAGAGCAATTTTCTGGTAGAGGTGTTCAAGCTTGTATTATTTACTTAATGTAAAACATGTTAAATGGACACAGATTCTCTCTGTCAGCATGGATTCTCATCCAAATACTGATGTCACCTCCGGCAATGACTAAATGCCCTGAGTCCTTACACTTCTCTTGTAATTTATAAAGACAGAGAGGGATTACTTTATCCTTTGTAATATTATCACCATGGCCCTTCTCAAGGCTTGGTGATCTCCTGCCTCATATCGGCCTCACAAACTGAAATGCCTATCCCTCAAATACAACCAGTGCTTTGCTGACCAAGACATGACATTAAAATTTTGGAACTCTTTAACAGCTTTCTAACTAGTCTATCCTATGCAAATGACTTTCAAATGTTTAAGCAGGCCCCAGGAAGTAGCATACAAGAATCTACACTTAATTAATAATTCAGTCTAGCGCCAGGTAGTAACAAGAAACATTTTGTTTCCAATCAACCTCTTCTCATTCTCAAAGCGTTAGGTGTTGGTTGATTTGCATTTAAAATTTTGATTTTTGTTAGTTGAAAGTAATTATAAAATTTCTCTTTTACGAATCTTTGCAATAGGAGAGTCTTTCAGATCTGAGCGTCAAACTTAGTTTTGGCAAGTAACTTAATTTATGAAAACTCCAACCAAGAAACTAGTTATGAGTTAGAACCATTGAGGCTGCTTCCCTTCTTAAAATATTCTTTCACTCAAACTGAAAATGCACTTGCTGTAATCTGACTTGCACCAGTTGACTCTCATTACACTGGAAACATTTACTCCTTTGAGAAAGGCAGCTTGCTCCCTCCCAAAGCCCTACTGGGAGCTGCCAATGGGTCTCCAATTCCAGACAGGTAGTCCTTACTTTGCACACTCTCTTATATCCTTATTCTGGTAAGTAATTTTTTTGATTAAATTACACTTACTTTTTTTAAAAATTAGAACAAGAACTACCCTAATAAAATAGTTACGCATCTGATTTGACAATTAGAACTCATTTTTTAAAAAAACTAAATCTTAAAAAGTTTAACTTATTTGTCTAGTTTTAAGAATATATTCTGATGAAGCAAAACTAAAAGTATCCCAAAACACCACCTTTATCTTTAAAGAAAGGTGCTCCAAGTTGAAGTAGGTTGAATCCATTTCCAAGGATATGAAAGAATAGTGTTAATACACTGTCCTTTGGAGTCCAAAAAAAAAAAGATTTTGAAAAATGCAAATGCTTTATCATAGCTAAAGTAGGATTGACAGATGAGCAAGTCAGTCAAGTCAACATTAAATTCAAATGTTGAGAAAAATTTGACACATAATCCTGATTTTGTGATTAAAAGAGTATATATAGAGCTTGAAGTCAGGAGACACTTTACCTTATTAAAACACTTGGTACAATTGCACTAAGGCTTAGTTATGAGGTTATAAGTGATACTTTTACTCCAAAACATCCTTTGGAAAAAAATAAAACGAACTCCAGCTCCTTCTCCGGGACCTTCAATATGCTATGAGCAACTCAACCTTTTTGACACACAGAACCACAGGGTTAACAGTGGAAGTAAACATAAAAGAATGGTGCAAGTACACACTGTACTTTCAGTGCCCCCCAAAAAAGGATTTTTAATGGCAAATGCTTTATAATAGCTGAAGTAGGATTAAAAAATGAGCAAGTGAATCAAGCACTTAAATTCAAATGTTAAGTAAAACAAGATTTGACAGACAATCCAGATTTTGTGACCTAAAAGAATATATGCAAGCCGGGCTCAGTGGCTCAGCCTGTAATCCCACGCCTTGGGAGGCTGAGGTGAGTGGATTGCCTGAGTCCGCGGGTTCGAGACCTGCCCGGCCAACTTGGCAAGACCTCATCTCTACAATAAATTTAAAAAATCAGCCGGGCATGGTAGCGCGCGCCTGTAGTTCCAGCTACTCGGAAGGCTGAGGCGGAAGGATCGCCGGAGCCCAGCAGGTCGAGGCTGCGGTGGCCGGGAGCAGCCACCGCACTCCAGTCTGGGCGACAGAGTGAGACTCCAACTCAAAAAAAAAAAAAAGAATATATGCAGAACTTAAAGAGGCACTTTAACTTTTTGAAAAAAAACTGCATGAAATGCCTAGTCATGAGGTTATAAGTGATACCTTGACTCCAAAACACACTTTGGGAAAAATAAAATGAATCCTGACTCCTTCTTCAGGAGCTTCAAGATGATGTGAACAACTCAACCTTTCTGACACACAGAACCGCAGGGATAACAGTGTGAGTAAAGACCCTTGGTGTAGCAACTGCGCAGCCAAGACCAGTATGGATTACACTGTGCTGTCAAGATGAGGGGCAGGAAAAGTGGCCCAACTAGAGAGCTTCTGCAGCAACCCTCCACCTGTGACCGGGAGAAACTGTCAGCCAGGGGAGGCCACAGGGTGACCTGACTCTACCCCCGGTGAGCCTCCCAGAGCCCATCCTCCTCAGCGGCCTGGGGCCTTCTCCCTGGAGTCAGGATGTGCCCGCCTCCAGCCAGAGTCTCTCTCCAAGGCGACCCATCTTCAACCCTCCATCATGGCAGGAAGTCCCTGGCCATCTGCTCGTGGCCCATCTCCACTAGACTCCCCCAAAACACTCTTCACTAAGCCCCCAGCCTTGCCCCTCGTCTGCACCTCTGTGCTCCATAACACCCAAGTGGCAGGCGAAGGAGCACACATCCCCAGCCCCTGGTCACCCAGGGCAGCCTCTGTGTTTCTCCTTAAAAGTCTCCTACCAGGGGCAAGACCAAGTTCAGGGGCTCTTCCCTGCATGGAAAAGTGTTGACCCAGCAAGCAGCCAAATGCGCTGGCCAGTTAAGGCACCCACTTCCTCCTCCTGGACCCTCCCAGGAAGCCACCAACTCCCACCCCCGCCTGGGGTCACCCTTGAACTTTAGCTCTGACATCCATTTCTTGAAGTGCACTTCCTGGCCTACAGTCTTCACTTTTGAGTTTTCCAACCTGTCCCATCCCCATCCCCCTGGGCCTCTCACTTGCACCCGTGCGCACACACCTATCACTATCCCAACCTGTCCAGGCAAACCCTCAACCATGACTATCACCTTCGCCCACTCCTCTCCACATGCTCTGCCCTCATGCCCTGCACTGCCAGGCCAGGCAAGCCCACCCAGCCACCCCCCTCACCAGCCCCATGGTGCCACCACAATCCTGGAGGCACCTTGAGGCTGCCTGCCTTCCAGCTGGCTGGCCAAGCTGTTGCTGTCACCTTCATCCTTGAAGGAGGACACTCCCTTGCCCATACACTGGCAGAGAGAGAGACAGCATTTTCGGATTCTCTCCCACCCTAACAGCCTTGGTGGGAATATAATTCACACCCATGACATCCTTCACAGCACAATGGTAAGTTAATACAATGGGATAAGTCTTTGTATAATTCTGACTTAATTTTGTTTCTTTTCCACACTGCCAACTCATAAGGGTAGCGAGTACCTGGCTTAATCACCAATGTAACCTAATATTTACCATGGCATACTCTACATGGTGTATCGTAGGTAGCTAGTAAAATACTCATCACATAAAAAATAAATGCACAAATAAGCCATTGTCAAAGAACAGTAAGATTAGCTGTCGCACGTGGCAGTTGACCACTGCAGCTCCCTGCTCCCGCCAGCTGACACCGTTGACTTGGTGAGGTTCTGGCCATTCCTGGCCCCATACAAGTCATGAGTTCTGGCCATTCCTGGCCCCATACAAGTCATGAGTGCCCTGCAGATGTCTGGTTGGGGAGCTGCAGATGCATCTAGGGCTCACACGGCTGCTTTTTATCAGGGTCTGTAGGTGTAATGTGGATTCATAAAAATCATTTTCACCTCCAACCAGAGAGGTAGTTCTGGCACAAACACACAGAGAGAGCCGGAGAAACTCAAGTTCTCATGTAACACATTGGCTTTGCATGGACCTTGTGTGCCAAACTGTGCACTCCCTGTGAAAAGTCCTCCTCCATTTGCAAAGTGTATTAACTATGTGTTTCTGACTCTTTGACCCTCGGGCCTTGCTGACCCAAGGGAGGCTAATCAGCTCCTAGAAGAGGCAAATGCTTCGCATGTGGGTGTGCCTTTCACATGCAAACCAACCACTTGGAGTCCTGATCACATGCCCTGATCACCCCAGGGCCAGACACCAGACAACTGGGGACAGCTGCCCCAAGCCTGTTTACCATTACTTCCCAGAGACACCACACTAGAGCTTTGGCCCGTGTTTTCCCTTGCTCCCTTTGCCTATTGGCCAGCGCTGGTGCTTCTGCTTGGGCCTTCCATGGTGTGGCGTGCTTCCTCCTCTTGGCATCTGAGAGCATAACCTGCCATGTTTTCTTTCTGTTTTTTCTTTTAGAGCCATGGGATATACATAAGGACTTGTTACCTAGGTATGTTGTATAAAGACGAGGTTTAGGCTTCTAGCGAGCCCGCACCCGCCCCACCCCTGCAGTGAGCACTGCACCCAGTGGGTGGTTTTGTGTCCCTTATCTCTCCTTGCGCCCACCCTTTTAGCAGTGCCCAGTGTCTGTTGTTTCATCCTTGTGCCCGTGTGTGCCCAGTGCTTAGTGCCCCCTTACGAGTCAGAGCATGTGCTATTCAGTGTCTTGCCTCTGTGACAGTCACTTAGAATGATAAATAGCCTCCAGCTGCATCCATGTGACTGGGATGGACACGATTTGGTTCTTCTTTAATGTGCCATGTTTTCATGGCAATTATCTTTTGACCTATGGACATCGCCTTACTTGGATAATAATAAAACCTGTATTTAAAAACACCAAGTTGGCCGGGCTCGCTGGCTCAGCCTGTAATCCCAGCACTTTGGGAGGCCGAGGCGAGTGGATTGCCTGAGCCCGTGGATTCGAGATCCACCCAGGCAACTTGGTGAGACCTCGTCTCTACAATAAATCAAAAACTAGCCAGGCGTGGTAGCGCACACCTGTGGTTCTGGCGTCTTGGAAGGCTGAGGCAGAAGGATGGCCAGAGCCCAACAGGTTGAGGCTGCAGTGGCCGGGAGCATCCACTGCACTCTAGTCTGGGTGACAGAGTGAGACTCCAACTAAAAAAAAAAAACACCAAGTCATAAGCCTGGGGTCTTCATCTCCACAGAGGGCTGACTTTTCTCTACACGGGGAAGACACCTGTTTTAATGTACACAAAGTGCCTACAGAAGTAAAACACTATCTAGATCATACCAATAAAAAATTATAAACCTATAAATTATAAACAGAGCTTTTAAAAAAAGTTTATTCAGGCCATTAGCTTGAAGCCTTCTATGACCCTAAGAAATTACCAGTGCCTCCCAAATGAGTGGTTTCTTTTGAATTTAAGCCAAGTGGTGGTGGTGATATAGAAGGACCTGGAGTCCTGCCTTCATCAAACATGGTTGAATCGCATCAGTTGATAGCTGTGGCGTGTTCTTATGCCGTAGGTGTTGTGTTTCTAACTCATTGTCTTCTAAATGGTTTTAATCCTGAGGAAGGCCTGAAAGAATATTTCCACTTTTTTTGCATATAGACTTTTCAAATATTCTGCCCCTGATAACTACCTTGGATGCATCTGATCTGCCCCAATTTCCTTTGGAATTACTCTTGCACTATTCAAACCTTCTCTACCACCTGTCGCCACTTTTATATTAGTCACATCCTAATTCCTAGGATGCCATCTTAGCATCCTGAAATGCTCTTTGGGCTGTTGGGAATAAAGTCTTCAAAGATTACAATCAAGGTTTTTTTGGAGGTGATTTATTGGCTTGGTTGAAGGGTAGGGAGGAATCAGTACAGTGTAGTCTCAGATTGTTCTGGCTCTTTAATATTTTTTGCTAGTCAAGTCTACTTTGACAAAGTCTGGTTTAGCAGGTTTCCTCTAAAATTAGGTGCCTCTAAAAGTGATTGTAGCTTTAAGGCAGAGAGATTTTATCTCCCACTGTCAATTTCCTGGTAGGGGAAGATCATGACTATTTCCTTCTCTGGTTTCCATCCTCAGACTTATGGCAGGTCAGGCTTTCTCCCTAGGAGCTGGAATTTTCTACTTTACAGACTAGTTAGTGGCAGAGAGGGGCTTAAAAAAGTTAAAATTATTCCTTTTAAAGATCAAACTGCAAGCTCCAAAAATTGCTAGACATGGGGCTTGAGAAAACCAAATAGCAAAGGTCGCTTTCCTGGAAATGCAAAATAGTAATCCTTTCACAACCTTACCCCCACATCCTCTCTTTGTGAAGTTATCAGTTTACAACCCCTGCTTGTCATGTGTACCCTGGAGACAATTTGTTCTTTGAAAATCTGCTTTTGCTAAATACCTCTTTGTAAATTACAAAGAAAAATGTATAGCCATGCAACCCGACCCCCTCCCTTACCTAAACTAACAGATAAAACCCCTCTCCTCTTTCTCTGGGTTGCTCAGCCTTGGAGCATTAGCCCACTGAGTCACGCCGGTGCTAATAAACTGCTACTTCCTAAGACAGCTTCGGTGTTACAGTCTTTCTGTTTTCCTGCAACAAGTTGTCTTGCTTTTTTGTTTTTTTCTCTCCCTATGGTAAAGATTGGTTGAGCTGCACATTTCTGTTCTTCGTCACAAACTTTCTGCTATAACACTGCCATTTCTCCCCAGATTTGGAAATGTTGAAAGAGTTTTAACGTGGGAGTACTTACTCTTCCACCTCACCTTCTTTTCATATTTTGTCATTTTCTTGGGATTATCCTTCAATATCTAAAAAAGGCTGCCTTGGCCTTTCCTTTTGGTATTAAATAGAAGTGACCTCATATTAGACATCTGAGCTTACAATAAATCAAGTGATCCTTGACTTAGGTGACATGTGCACAAGGGTGACCTGACCAGACCGGCTAATTCATTCCCATCAGTGCAATTTGGCAGGTCTGCCCATCCTGCTCTCTCTGGGACGAAGAATTGGTAAGTGTCAATCTGTTGTTTCCTCTAAGTATGCAGTGTCCCTGGCAGGCCCCTGGCTATATCTACACTCTTTACAACTGGTGGGCAGGCACTGGGAACCTGAGGGTCAATCCTGCTATGAGGCAGCAAGTTTTACCATCAGTCTCAGAGTGATATTGGGAGCTTGCCAGCAACATGGACTTGCCAAAAAATCATGGTGGAAATGATGACAACCGGGGACTATGTGACTCCACTTTTGACACCCAGAAGCTTGGGATTCTTAACTGATCCTATAGAAGGAAGGGAGAGGACCTCCAATAAAGGTGTGATTAAGTTTCCCACCATCCCAAATATGTGAGTCTCAGAGCATATTCCATCTGATTTAAAGAAAGAGGTGCAACATGGAAAGTCAGTGCTCATCAAATATGTCATGGGCTGCCCCTCTGTTCCCTAGACCTTCTCACAGCTAGGTTGGGGCCACGTGAGCTGTTAGTTCTGGGAATGGACTGGGAGTAGGCGTTGGCTCGTCCCCCTCCCTCCCTCTCTTCCCAGCATGACAGCCATGGAGTTATTTGCTCCAGATGCAGTTGCTACAACAGGGTGGACCGTCCCCTGGCCCAAATCAAGCCTCACAAGGGCAAGACATAAACCTTTCTTGCGTTGAGTCACTGAGATGATGCATTTGTACTATCGCACCAGTTAGCATTATTGCCCTCACTAGTACAGAAGTAAAGCAGATATATCATATGCCTCAACTTATAAAACGCATGCCCAGTAAATGCAGCCATTCTCCACTCAGGGTAGTGCTATGTAATAGACGAGCTGCTCTGAAGGAAGATACAAAGTCCAATCACTAAAAGTGGGAAACGTATGCCTGGAGTTTAAAAGAAATAAAGAATAATGAGTCATATGCATAGAAGGTAATGAAATCATAGAAATTCTTGACATCTTCTACAGAGAGTAAAAATAGGAGATAACCAAGGAGCAGTGACTCATGACTATAACCCCAGCACTTTGGGAGTCCAAGGTGAGAAGACTGCCTGAGCCCAGGAGTCCAAGACTAGCCTAGGCAACATAGCAAGGCCTCGTTCTCACAAAAAAATCAAAAAATTAGCTGGGCATGTTAGTGCATACTTATAAACCCAGCTACGCAGGAGGATCACCTGAGCCCAGAAAGTCAAGCCTGCAGTGAGCTGTGATCATGCCACTGTACTCCAGCCTGAACGAGAGTGAGACCTCCAACTCAAAAAATACACATATTTGTATATATATGTATTCAGGTCCTACTCATATCCCCTTGGTACACCCAAAAGATCACTTGCAGGTATTGCCCATAAGTGCCAAAGGATTCCCAGGTCCCTCCCTGGGGCCTTCTCTGGTTGTACTGCCTGCCAGGGTATCTATGCCCTAGGGGTTCTACCCTGTTAAAGGATGACCCTTCCTAAAGAGTAAAATGACTTCTGTACAAAAATGTAATTGATTCCAAAAACTTACCTAACTCAATAATTGATGGGAGTGCTAACAATAAATATATATATGGCATGGAAGGAAAGAAAGACATGTGACTTCCAAAGTAAACCCAGGCATAGAAATCTGAGTCTTGGGAAAGAACATGGAAGTGGGAAACCTTTTACATGCTGACGTGGGTCCCTGAAAGATCATATGGAAGAAAGCCACTCTTCTGAGCTCCTCCATGCAGGAGGACTGTTATATGGAAAAGAAATAAACTTATTTTGTGTTACGCCACTAAAATTCATTTTCCGCTGCAGCCTGTCCTACTAGTCTGACAGAGTTGTGGCTAATGCACCTTCTGGCTGTGGCAATATAATGCCTGAGCTTCTCTTCAGGGATCCAGAAGAGACAACCAAAATGACAGGATGAACAACACTGTGCCTGCTAGATCACTGCTACCAAAATGGACGTGTCACATGCTGCTGCATCTCCCTCACCGATTGCAGTTCCAAACTCAGGCCGCACACCTTGGGCATCTCACTGGATGTGTCTAATAAACATCTTGAGGGCATCTGGGCAATGTGCTTTTAACTCTGGCACATCAGAGGTTGGATGAGCTGGAGTTTTCTAGGGAGACCAGGCAATTCACTCAGAACTGTTCTTCTCTCATGTGATTAGGAGATACCATGCAGAAATCATAGAACACCCAGAGAAGGGGTCTGCTAGCCTCTTTCCTTTCCATTAGTGATGACCGTGAAGCTGTCTATCTTAACCATCCAGTGCCTATCATGAAACCCACCAAATTTTCAAAGAATATTCAGTGGCCTGTAATTTTACTGCCAGAAGACTATGTGTGATAGAGAAAATTTATAAAAATGGAATTTTATTATATTCCAACTCAAAAAATATACATATATGTGTGTGTGTATATACAACTTACCTAGAGTGTTTCTTAAAACAATTAAAAAGTAATTCTGAAATCTTAGTCACAGTCACCCAATGATTTCCTCTCCCTCTGCAAGAAAGTTCCTGCTATAAAGTCAGAGACAACCGTTAATTTTATCAGAATATTGCAAAGTTGATTATGTTCTAAAAGATGGAAGTAGTCACCCGGATGCAGTGGCTCAAGCCTATAATCCCAGCACTGTGGGAGGCCGAGGCGAGAGGACTGCCTGAGTCCAGGGATTCGAGACCAGCCTGGCAACATGGTAAGACCTCATCTCCACAATAAATGAAAAAATTATCTGGGCATGGTAGTGCACGCCTATAGTCCCGGCTACTTGGAAGGCTGAGGAGGAAGGATCGCCTGAGCCCAGCCAGCAGGACAGTGCTGGGTGGCCATGAGCGACAGAGTGAGACTCTGATTCAAAAAAAAAAAAAGATGGAAGTAGTTTACTGCCTTTGTTTTTGCCTTTGTTTTCCTTCTGTGGCCTCTGTAGCTTTTCCCTGGTAATGCTATTCCAGCTGTGCAGTTACTGCTGTGTGAAGAGTGTTGGAATTCTCACCACTTCCAACTGCTGGCTTCTCCATAGGCATAGACCTGGCTCTCTGAGCTACTGCTGGCTACCTCAAAAGGCCCTCAGACTCTACTAGGAAGCTTCTTGTGGGCATCACAGCTGATACCACCAATGCCCTCCAGTATATTCATGGGCAGAGGAAACCCAATGGTGGAATTCTTCTAAGTGGTCATAGTGGTTAGGGTCTTCAGGTAGTGCAGCTGAAGGGCTGTGGGGGACTCGGCACCAGGGAGGCTGACTTCAGAGATGTGGAAGCCCTCATCTCTCCTTCTGCTGCAAGAATCTGGAAAGACAAATTAAAGAGTTCAGAAATAAAGTGCACCACTGCAATCTGTGCCTTCTTTTTCTGGGTCTTACTGATACTTCTCTCTGAAGCCCCCAAGTTTCATCTATTTACATCTTTAGCAAGGATAAGAGAGATTCACATCCAACAGGATTAAAGCTGTTCAACGGAGTGGCAGGAAGGGGAAGAGAGAAAAATATCGCTCAAATTACAGATCCCTGGATTTCATTTCCAAACAAAAATAAAAGCGCTATAATGCAAATGAATATTTAGCACCTACTTTACTAATGCCTTGAAGCGCTTTGGAGTCCCACTACTCAACTGCATTTGTTTTCAGGAAAGTCTGAAACTTCAGGCCTTTAACTGGCTTTTTTGTGGTTGTTTTTACTCATCACAGGAGATGTTTTTATCTCCTTCTGTTGCCAACCCAGTCTCATCTCTCGAAGCGAGGACTGTTTTCAATTCTCAGAGCTCCTGAAGTGGTAGTAAGTGGCAGCCTTGCAACACTCACTGGAAATCTCTCAGTGCTTTCCTCTCTTTCTAGTTCTCCAGCTGCCCAAGAATGGCCTGTGTGCGAACGTGCTCCTTCGTCTGTCACCGCCAAGTCCCTGCTTGGAAGCTGCTGGAACTCAGATGACCCAGATGTGTGTAAAGAACAAGGGCAAAGAAGCACCTTCATCAGCTCAAAAAGTGAGATTTCCAAGGAGGGTACATGCAGATGTCTAATCTCAGCTGGTTTCTGATACTTCAGCAAGCTTATCCACATGGGCTTGAAGGCCACAGATAAGCAGACTCAAGGACACTTGGGACCAGGGTGCACTTAAATTTTGTAATACTAACCTGGATGGCGCTTAATCATCACTTTTAATCCTGTGACATTATACTAGCCCAATGATGCTCAAAAGTCTGGCTCCAAGCTGGCCACATCCAAATCACCAGCTTTGAAAAACGGAGGTTCCTGCACCTACCAAGCCTGCCTCACTGGGTCAGAGGTGAGGTCTGGGAGTTGCTCTTTTGTTCTGCTTTGTCAAATGCTCTCTAGGAAACACTGATGTGTAGGTTCAGTTGAAATCCACTTTGCTAAGTTGCTTCTGACCCAAGACCTGTGACTGAGCTTTCTCTGGTACAGTGAGCTCCTTGTTACCCTTTAATTCAGGGAAACTTCTCAGTAAAGCTGTGAAAGAACCCCTTTTCTTTCTTTTATTATAACTATTATTTTTTGAGTCAGGGTCTCACTCTGCCACCCAGGCTGGAATGCAGTGGCATGATCACAGCTCACCGCAGCCTCGATCTGATGGGCTCAGGTCGTCCATCTGCCTCAGCCTCCTGAGTAGCTGGGGCTACAGGCCTGTGCTTATTTTTTTATTTCTGTAGAGAGGAGGTCTTGCTATGTTACCTAGGCTAGACTCGAGCTCCTGGTCTCAAGCGATTCTCTCACCTCAGACTCCCAAAGTGCTGGGATTACTGATGTGAGCCTTTGAGCCTGGCCAGAAAGCCTTTTCTTTAAAAAAAAAAAAAAAATTGGGAGACCCTGATCTTCCATTTAAACTCTAGCCTTGTGCAACCCATCACCAGGTGGCTGGCCCTCCATGTATATACCGCACAGCCCTTACCCTGGTTCTGGCTTCCCTGGTGGCCTCAGTCTCCATTGCAGCTGCATGGAGATCCAGACATCCTTTTTTTTTTTTTTTTTTTGAGTTGGAGTCTCACTCTGTTGCCCAGACTGGAGTGCAGTGGCCGCTCCCGGCCACTGCAGTCTCAACCTGCTGGGCTCCGGCGATCCTTCCGCCTCAGCCTTCCAAGTAGCTGGAACTACAGGCGCGCACTACCATGTCCGGCTAATTTTTTTTGGATTTATTGTAGAGATGAGGTCTCGCCAAGTTGCCCAGGTGGGTCTCGAACCCGCAGGCTCAGGCAATCCACTCATCTCAGCCTCCCAAAGCGCGGAATTACAGGCTGAGCCACCAAGCCCGGCCAGACATCTTTGACTACCACGCAGGCCACCTGGATCCCCCACAGCTTGGTGGCATCATCAAGTAATGTCTGCTTTCAAATAAAAAGACTGGTCAGAAGTCAGGAGTTATGTGGCGTAAGTTTCTGATATGTTTCATACTCACAAAATAAATATTTCCCTCTTTCTTTCTTTCTTTCTTTTTTTTTTTTGAGTTGGAGTCTCACTCCGCCGCCCAGACTGGAGTGCAGTGGCCGCTCCCAGCCACCGCAGCCTCGACCTGCTGGGCTCCGGCGATCCTTCCGCCTCAGCCTTCCAAGTAGCTGGAACTACAGGCACCCGCTACCACGCCTGGCTGATTTTTTGATTTATTGTAGAGATGAGGTCTTGCTTGCCCAGGCGGGTCTCGAACCCGCGGGCTCAGGCAATCCACTCACCTCAGCCTCCCAAAGGCGCAGGATTACAGGCTGAGCCACCGAGC